>CAKNYM010033957.1:0-10088 GCA_932195095.1 Andricus curvator
TTTTTTACGAATAAAACAAAAACTACGCGTCATATCAAAAAGTGAATAATAAGAAATTTGTAGATCTTTTTTAGGTGCACAATTTTGGTGAGATGATCTTTTCTGGTATCTTGCATAGTTTGACAGCAAAATGGCTTTTTTGATTTTTCATTAATTTTTTGTCATCAAAATTTGAATTTTTTATTTTTAAAAAAATTCAAAAAGTTGTTATGAAAATATTATAGGGTGTTCAGGAATCAATGTTTTTCTCCTCTTGATTTTTTTTCATATCGTGCGTTTTTCGGCTTAAAATGTTCATTTTCGTTTGTTTTTTGGAATTTTGAAAATGCTATAACTCGAGTAATTTTTTTTTTATCACGAAAAGTCATAAGAATATTTTGTTCGTCATTTTGCGTACTACTAATAACCGTACATAGAATTTTCAAATCTTCCAAAAGAGTGGTCTCAAAAATTTTCAAAATGTGCTCACTTTTTGGATTTTCATCCAAAATAGCTGGTTAACGAACTCGTTCTCTATTTTTCGGCCATAAAAAGTGTGCCAAAGCTCAATCAAATCTGATCATTTTTTCGAAAGTTATCGTGGCTACAGACAGACAGACAGACAGACTAGACTACAGACAGACAGACACCTTGGTAAAAATCGTTTTTTCTAGCTCAGGGGGTCTCAAAACGTGGAGATTTGATGAAAACCGACTATGTCAAATTTTACATAAAACCAATACCTTCTCATTAGAATGAGAATGTAACAATCTCTTTTGAAGGGAGGATTTACTCACAGTTCTTACTATTTCAAATATTAATTCGCTGAGTTTAATTCAAGGTACGAAAAATCATTAATTTTTTTCGTGATGTTAAAATGTACAATATCTACATATTAGAGAAAATTTCAATATGATCAATTCGAGCTAAATAAAAATAACGTCCTTAGCCCTATGCACAATAAAACGCATTGTTAGTAACATGAAGAACTCGGTTCAATTTAGCGTGAGGTAAGTATCGTTCTTTTAAATTTTCAAATATAAGCAACACCAATAGTCCTCAAAAGAATTAATTGCCGCCACTTTTTTGTTGAAACTTCACGTAGTTAAACTATGAAAAAATCTATGTTACTTTTTTTAATTTATAAAACCATAATTCACTTTGACCAATAATTAAATAATAATGCTTTATTTTAGGTAGAATGATAATATTCTTTGATCAATAAAACTACCTGTTGAATTGTGTAAACTAGTGGAGACAAGGATCCATATACTTACACTTAAACCCTCGAATAATAGGGTAGGTGATGACAGGAAGGATAAGGGTTTTACAAATTTATTCAAGTCCACAAAAATTATTCAACAGCTCGGATTAAACCTCAGATTAACCAAGTCGACCGGATATACATAAAGTAAAGATCTGAACAAAGGAAATTATGAATGCATATTTAGTGGCGGTTAATTGATACCTTCCGGGTCTGGACAGGGTAAATAGTTAGTATCTTATTATAGTTAAAAGCACGAGAGTGTATGATTACTAATACATGCTAGGGTGGCAGGATTGTGGTTGGTTGATGGCTTACCTCGCAATAGTGGTTTGCCCTCACTTTTAACCCCTGAGTGCTGATTACACTGAAGTTTTGGTATAGCTTCTAACCTTTAGCAAATCTAACACCAGACAATTTACGAAACGTGAATAATTCCTTATGCAACCATAGAACTAATTCTATCATCTTCAAGAGTAAAATTACAGAAATTCTCACATAAATAATATTGCTTATCTCATTTTTGTTAGTCAGCTGTGTTAGGAAGTAAACGTAAGATTGTATGTAGATGGATCTCGAGACCTTTTAAGTGTAGAGGTTGTATAAGAGAAGTGCTATTTGAATTTCCCATGTCATCGATCAATAAATATCCACTCAACTGCTTGTCACAGACAATATGCTCTTCTTTTGAAAAAATAGATGATGGAGATTCAATAATTATTTGTAGTTCTGCTTCTGGGTGTTATTTTTCAGAAATGAAGATTCGAAGTATATCGACCAGAAAAAAACTAAAGATGCTCAAAGGTTGTTTCTAGAAACCTTCCTCATCATTGATTTTCAGCAATTCCTTCCACAAATAAGAAGCCTCAACAAGCTGCCTCTATCCGGGGGTTTTACCACTTCATTTGACTTTCAAAAGAGTCACTTGGACTTTCTTACCCAAAGTCAAACATCCTCTCTATTTTCAATCACATGGTCTATTTACAACCTAAGGAGACCCTGTGAACTAATATGCATTCGACAGAGATTAGTCGTTGTTAGAAAAGGTGGGAAAAAAGCGAGTGTATATAGTTGTCTTTCCCGTGATACAGCACGCGCGGATCACCGCGGTATTGCAATAGTCGTGTGGCTTTCACAATTCCCGAGATAATGCCAGTCATACGTTCACTATAAAAACTCGACATAATGGGGGTGTAGAGCGCGAATCCGCGTAATAAAAAGTGCCGTGAATGGACCGAAGGAAGGGACGCTAGAATTGTTGTAGTACGACTACTAACAGAGATGCATGACATTGGGTGTAGTTGTAGTTGTAGTTGAACAGTTATTAATGTTCATCGATCGTTTAGCTATCCTTAACAAGTACGTCAGAGCTTATAATAATTATGATGATAATAATAAAACTTGTGATATTGATGATAATAGGATGAGTCCTTGAAGTGATGGTACCTTTATGATTTTTACGTTCTTTGCAACATTGAGGGCTGTATTCCATTATTGGAAATACTTTTTCCATCCATTTGATCCAACGATATCATTTTATCGTTTTTATGTAATGTATTTATAGTCTCATGGGTTACATATATTACTTTGATACAATCTGTTTCAAGCGTTTTATTCATTCTTACAGTGTTATAAAACTTTCCCTTCGATGTTTTCTTTCTCCCAATGTTTTCTTCCATCTATATTCTAATTCGAATCAGTTTCTTTATGATAATTAATTGTGATCATCTTCTCCTGACCATCTATGCATTCTTTCAATCACTAATTTCGTTCCCAAAACCTCACTTGAATCCGCTCCATCGATTTACCATATTAATCCAAGAAACCTTCTTCTCTTATTCATAACACATCGTTCTTTCCAAGGCTATATTACTTCCTCAACTTGTAGATATTAATCCCTGGCTTCTAGACATCAATCCCGTCTATCTACTTTATCATTTCGGTCAATTATTTTTTCAATATATCTTTTTACAATTCCATAATACGTCGGGCATTTTTCCCATCCACTATCACGTCTACCAAACTTTTGTCTATGACATTACCTGGTCCAATTCATTTCAGCTCTGTCCCTTTCCTTTATCTCATATAATCATTCCATTTACGTCATACTTGAACTAATTTCTATTCTATCTATCATGTCCAATCATGTCTTGTTTTCTAGTCTATCTATTCCACCTCTCCTAGTGGTTCCCTTCCCAACCTGACACATCCTTCCAATCTGAACTTATATATTGGTTCCGATTCAGTTCGCACCATCTACTTAACAAAAGTATTTATGGATACTTTCCGCACATTCATTCTTTTCGTATGGTTAACTATTTTTCCTTTTTAATTATCTCTATCAATTCCCTTCCGTAAATTGTGGTTTATCCAATCAATCACTTGTATTAATTGAATAATCCCTTCTCACCACATATACACCTATCCTAACCATGATTTCACCATTTTTTCGGGTCACCTAAATCGGTTACTCTAACCATCACATTCATCCAACTAGTTCAGTTTTTCTATTTCTTTCATTTATGTTATCCACTCGGTGTGTATTCTTGTTGCCTTTCATCCATTCATCAACCATCATCTTAAGGTCCATTCAATTCCAAGATATCGATCTCATGCTCATTCTTTCATACCATATGTTGCACCAATCGATGCATCGCGTCTATCTATTCTATCAATTCTTTCCTTTAATTTCAGACGTACCCATATCATATTTTCTACGAATCCGATTCCACCAAATCTATTCTTGAATTTCCAATATACCTGTGCCATATTTTTCACTTAAACGCTTATCCCGTCCATCTATTCCACCAATTTCGTCCAATTTCACAATAAACATACCATACTTCCCACTAATGAATGTATTCTCTCTATCTATTCAGCCAATTATATCCTTTAATTTTTAAAATATCATGAGCATGTTTTATACAAACTTACGATCCATGCTCTTTAATTTTTATCGGATGTACATATCTAAAACTTATTAATTCCTTAATATCTTCGATTCTTCCACTCCATTTTCCATTCGCCAAATTTCATCGAGATCCTTAAGTTTCACCTTCTAACTACTCTATTCATCTTATTCATTTCCTTTTTTTTCCACCATTTCCATCTATCCTATCTGAGATGTATGACATTGGACCTAGTCCAGCAACTATCAATATTTATCGACCACCCATCTAATGTACCTCAATAAGCATGCCTAATATAATCATAGCGAGGATAATGATAATAATATTGATCGTGTGGATAATAGTAACAATAATAATAATATTTATAATCATAGATTAAAGCCTCGTTCTACATCTATCATCACGATTTTCACTTTCTAAATAAAGGTACAACTGGGTCCCGGAAGATGAGGAGTCGACCAAGCTGGAAGGACCCAGACCAGTCATATCTCCAGTTCCTCCAGCATCGAATACTTCCTCTTTGCCTAAAACAAAACACGTTAGCTTTGCGAGGTCCCACACGCTGACCTCGTTCGACATGTCTCGCACCAGAAGTCCTCCGAGACCCCACAATCAGGAACGACTCATTGACTCGCAACCGACCATGCAAGGATCTATGTGTGCTACCCTGCCTACAGCACATCCCTACCCTGCAACCGAGCCTCGAATTCTCGTTCTTGGTAAGTTTAATAAATTAGAAAAACAGGAGAGTGCTTTTATTCTTCGGAACTGGAAATAGAGCAAGAGGAACGAATTTCTTGGTGGATAGTTCTTGACACTTTGAAACTTCAGATAACCATGTTCTTTACTGGCCGACTACTAGCCTACTATTTGCTAGCAACTGGCGCGATACCAGGCCAGTACTGACGACTGTCCTATTACCAATATAGTACTAGGTCCACTACAGTAAAACGTATTGACCTGGTACTAAATAAAATTTGTCTGCATGCTAACGGAAAATTCCGTTTTACCATCCGAAAACCAGAATTCTATCCTACCAACCCATCTGATCAATTAAATATTAAGTTAAAAATATTGTTACGTCATTAGGACAAGATAAAATTTTTCAAATTTCTTATTCTAAAGTTTCTATCTTGCATTAATGTTAGAACTCATCAAGATAACTGGCATGATAAAATTAGATGAAAATGTATCTAGTACTGTCCACACTACTGGCTTCGTACCAGCCCAGGACCAGGCCTGTACTGGTCTCTGTTCTGGTACCAATTCAACACTGGGTTTGCTACAATAATAGGTACTAATACAGTACTAATCCAGTACTGAGCGCAACACAATAAAATTTACTGACAGAGTATTGTTTACAATACTGGCTTTGCACCAAGCCAGTCTTATTAATTGTTCTGGTACCAATACATTACTGAGCCCACCACAGTAAAATGTGTTGATACATACCTTTTTGTTATAATTGATACATTTTTAGGACTATCACATTGGCCTTGAAGTTAAAAAACGTTCGTTCCGCGTTTACTCAAATTCTATGGGTTGTGGGTGAAAATATAAATCAAGAGATATTAAAAAAAGGGTTAGGCACTAATTTAAAAAAAATATATATATTCCAACTATCACTCTGTAAAATGTAGGGTATCAGTATTTTCAATACAGCTACTCTAACATTAAAATTTTTATCAGACTGTATAAAAATCTGCTTGAGTTTTTCACACCCTAGCTGTGAGGTATCGATTTCATATTCATTTTATTTACGAGGCATACGCAGTCATAAAAAATCGAATATTTCATAAATACGAAAGTCATAGAAAATATAGCTATAAAAATATATTAATTAAATGAAAAAATTTTGTATTGTAAAAGGCAACAAATAATATTAAAAGGTTATTTTATAGCTTGAAGGAAATATGAAAATGGCTAAAGGATTTTTTAACTTTTCATTAATTTTCCATTTTCTCCAATAATAATTTACCCTCTTTTAATATATTTTCATTAACTATATTCTCCCGGGAAGCTAATTTGACACTGGTGAAATTACACATTTTCCTGGGAACAATTAGGGATAATAATCTACATTATCATGTAATCTCCATGTGAACAAGTATAAAAGTTAATGAAAGATAGTGCGTGTTGAATATTCAAAAGAAGGGTGGCTCTAGTTACCTTCATTATAAAAGTTCTCTGATTTCATTTTGCTTTAGTGAATAATAATGAATTACAAGCTCTATTCAGGAAATTTTCTTACCCTTTCTACCTTTTTGAACATTTTCATTTCTTTATCAACATTTTTTTAATTAACACCCTTTTTTAACATAAAAATTTCCTAAAGGCAGTACATAAACACCAAGAAATTCTAAACAAATCTAAAATTCTATTTCCGAAATTGCGTTTAAATTAAATATTTATTCCTGGACTTTTTCACTTGGATTTAGAAAAACAGCCAAAACGCGGCGCCATGAAAACTCAGGCGACACAGACGGAAGTGGCGACAGGTTTCCGGGGTCGAGTGCCTCCTGTGACTTTGAGTCCTAGAACAATTCATCGTGTCAAAATGGTATCGCAAGGTGCACAAACGAATGGAATTTGCAATGGAAGAAAATTGACGAAAAGCTACTCAGAAGCTGGGCAATTCGGATCGCCATTGGGGCACACAAAAGAGGAAGTAGAGCATGAACCTCTGCAAAGGACACAGAGTGAGGAACCTCCAAGGTCACCTTTCATGGTAGACACGCCACCTCGGTCCCCTGGAGCACCTCCTGTCAAAGAAGAATTACAAAACGGAGACATCGACAGAATTTTAGATAGAGTGAGTCTACATCATTCATTTGTGTTAATGTATTTTTTGTTGAATAATAATGAAATTAATTTAATGGTACTTCCTAAAAGGTAAGGATTTTAAGTCTTTATGATATTTCTTGCATCAAAAATGTACCTAATATCAAAGTAAATTTTCTTTCTACTTCGGTACGTCTACGCGTACCGAAAAAATCCAGCTATATGTACCGAAATTTCGGTACAAATAGCCCCTCTTCCAGGTCCCCCTATTCGTACCGAAAAAATCTGGCTGCTTGTACCGAAATTTCGATACACGTAGCCACGGCCTATATATATGGTCATAAATTATGGTCATAAGCTTAAATATTGCTTGAATTTATTTGAACTTGCAGTTTATGAAATTTCGGGTGATCCTTACTATTGAAAGGGAAAAATAACATTTAAAGTTTAATTTTACAAAGTGTCTAGGAACACCGTAAATATTTGGTCTACGCTTTCCTAATTTCGGTGAACCTAGCCGCTCTTTCCAATTTCACTGAGCTCACTGGAAATATTTGTTCTACGTTCACTGAATTTCAATGAACCTCGACACGGCCCTAATTTCAAAGATAAATTATTTTAAACAATTTCAATTTTAAAGCCTGCAAGTTTTTAAAAAGGAGCATCTAAACGGATCCTAATAAATTTTTAACTTCTCACGTTAAAAATGTAATTATAATTCCCATTTTTTAATTTTTCAATTCAAAATTCCATTTCTAGTACTTTTTTAATAAACTGCTTGAATCAAGATTGAGAATTAAAATTGAGAATTATTTTTAAACCCTAAGGATATAGAATGTGCCATTTTTTGTCCTGAAAAAAGAACCTATTTGTCCTTGTATCGATTATGAAGCCCCAGTTCTCTGAGAGCAAAACTACAGGAAACCCAACACTAACATTCACAAGAAAAGAAGAAAAAAGTTTTTTTTTACGAAATATGAATGTTACTCCCTTGCTCTCATGCCTAATGCTTTCGATTTATAAAGTACCCCACGCCATTTACAGAAGGCTTAAAAATGTCAATTGTGGAAAAATGCAAGAATTCTTTCTTCGACGGACATTTGACATTTTCATTTCTAATTCTTGTAACCAAACTCCTAATCAAAAATCGGTTTAAATGTGTTGAGACGTTCATTTGAATTTAAGAAATCGAAAAAAATTATCCTGATAATTCATACTGGCTTACCCTAATTTCGTTTTTTGATTTCATAAACATACATGTATAATGATAATATTTCTTCAACATACGGGTGGATGTTAAAGCAAACTACCTCGAGCAAAATGTTGAGATCAAAGTCTGGAGTCGCTAGAGTGTGTGAAAACGGCTAGACACATCC
Source organism: Andricus curvator (assembly GCA_932195095.1). Taxonomy (NCBI): domain Eukaryota; kingdom Metazoa; phylum Arthropoda; class Insecta; order Hymenoptera; family Cynipidae; genus Andricus; species Andricus curvator. The sequence continues at coordinate 8,310 of CAKNYM010033957.1, forward strand.
TCCTGCATTTCAAATATACTGAGGCTTAGAGAGCTTCTTCTCAGTTCAAAAGAGCCTTCAAGAACAGAAGATAAATATTTTTGAAAGAAATAAAATTGCAGATGCAAGAATTCATTTAAAAAATCGGCACAGTTCAATCAACTATTAATGCAGCCATTCACCACTAGGATTCAAATCGGCTTTCGTGTGTCACTCCAGAAGTATTTTTTAATCTTGACACAATTTTTTAAAAATATTCTTATTATATCCTTTTTTTGTAGGATGATCAAGAAATTCTCATAGACTTTAAACCCGCTCCTGTCTCTCCTGATGCTAGGGCAATGCTGGATAAAATAGCTAAACCAATTAAAAGGCTTATACCACTTCAAAAAACGCTTTCTGATGGAGAAATTAGGGTAGAAAGGCGAGAATTAATTAGTGAAACAGGGGAGCCAAGTTACCCTCACACATGCAGAAGGAATCATCAAGATCCCTGGAATCGAAATATGCGCGCTCCCGTCCAATTTTCATCTACTCCAGATGATCTTTTTTTAATGAAGGTGACCTCTCCGACAGATGACCCCATGGAAGAGGTAAATTATTTTGTTATATAAAACTAAAATTACTATGAGTCAATTTATAAGATAATAAATAATTCCGATCAAAAGGTATATTTGATGCGGCTTTCGAACCGTAGGCCTTCAAATTTTTTAATTCATGCCGTAGAACTTTGTTATACAATTACTAAAATTTTTATTTCCTTTTCTGATGAGACTAAATTTTAAAGCTGTCAAACTTTGAAGCTTCAAATGATCTATATTGAAAAATTTCCTATTTGAAAAAGGTGGTTAATTTTTCATTTTCTTATTTAAGAAGTCTTATTTAAAGACTTTAAGTAAATTAATTAATTTTAACTTGTAAGCCTTATAATTTCTATTTTTTCGAATAACAATAATTGAAAATCATTAAAGTGATATAGATTATAGGATTTTATATATAAAAATAAATTTCTCGCTTCAGGAATTTCATGAAAACATTGTTCGTCGAGGGCTTTATCGTAAAAGAAGCGTTTCTCTCGAAGATGGTGTCCAAGTTATTTGCAGCAGTGAAATTTTATTTCCAAGATCTCTCCCCACTTCTCCTACTTCTCCGACTGCTATTGCAGGTAAGAACATTTATTTATATAGATTGAAGGAAACTTAAATAATCATAAATTGATGAAGAAACAATTTCTTTATTTAAATAAGACTGACTTCAAGCTCAAAATTACATATACTTGTAATCTTACGTCTTGTCTCTTAGGTCTTGTAATCTTAAATCTTGGAAAAATATTTTCATTGAATTTAAAAATTATTAATTATATAATTTTCACCATAGAAAATAAATTGTTGAAATTATTTGTGAAGAAGTGTTCAAGTATGTTAATTGATTCGAATATGAAATATTAAATAGGTGAGGAACCTCGATTGATGAACCGATAATTATTTTTTTATTTTTCAACTCTAGGGACCAGCAAAAATAAAATTGATTTTTTCTTGAAATATAGCCCCAATGACTGATCATAACTATCAAATAGATCTCATCCTTCAGGAAAGTCTCACAGATAAATTTCAAACCATAACATTACAATCGTAGTACTCAATCTCGTATATGACCCATTCGGCGATATATTTAAGTTTTACTGCTACTGAAATAGCCAAAGGGGGTTGCATTTATTACTGATTCTGTGTTTATCTTTGCGATCGACACATAAATAATTAACGAATTAAAAAAAGTTTTGTAATAGAAATATATACGTTA
>CAKNYM010033960.1:0-11745 GCA_932195095.1 Andricus curvator
ATGGTAACTTGTAACTTGTGAACTTGTAATTTTTATGAAATAGGCCCTATAAACCGCAAAGACCCTCCGAAATTAGTCTACAAATCACAAGTGCTACTTACAAGACAAAACCTTTATGAAACAGAACGCTTGTAAAACTGCGCGATATTACTTGTAAAAGGAGTCGCCGTACTTGTAACGTGTAAAACGTACCAATGACTTTGTGAAACGCACACTATTAATACAAGCAAAAAGTTACTAGACTTGTACTTGTAAATTGTAACTTGTAGGTTTTATGAAATAGGCCCCACTGGCGGGAGAAATGATCAGACCAGAATCTGGTGAATAAAGGAACCAGGGGTGCTATTCTCGAGTTTCGTTCTAATATTTTAGAATGCTGAAATTTTAGAGCGGTCTTTTAGAACACTAAAATTTTTAGAACGCTTTTGGTATTCTCGAGCACCGCTCTAATCGGCTTCGAACGGAATAGAATGGAAAATAGTGCACCGTTTGTAGTGCGACGTTGCCGATGTGTATTTTGAAGTGGGAGCGGTAAATAGACCAATGCCGTGGCGAGTACAGAAGTAAGTAAAACGGTGGGGGTATGTTGGCTCGATGTTACTATTTGAGATTATCGTTGCCTGATGGATTCACTTGATGGATTATTTTCTTTGCTTCTATTAATTTATTTATATTTTTGTACGTTCACTTCTCACAGTCACACGTGTTGTGATACAATTTTTTTTAGGTTAATTTATGGCAATTTTTCTCACTTGTACGTGAACGTATTTGGTTTCGAGGTTATTTTTACCAAAATCTTTTACTTTCTCGTTTTGCGCTTATAATAATTTATTTCTATTCGTGTTTTTTCACTACCCGCAGTCATACGTGTTGTCATGTACTTGTTTTTGAGGTTGATTTTAGGCTATGTTTCTCCCTTCTACGTGTGACGTATTTTGTTTCGAGGTTATTTTTATAAAAATCTATCACTTTCTCGTATCTTTAGCGTTCTATTTTTCTTTTAGAGTGGTATAGACCCACTCTTTGTAAAGTGTTCTAAAATTTTAGCATGCTAACCATCAATTACAACTCGAGAATATCGATTTACGCCAACCATTCTAAAATCAGCCATTTTAGCATTCTAAAATATTAGAACGATACTCGAGAATAGCACCCCAGATTCTGGTATTTAGTTTACACACTAGTAATTAATGTAGAATATAAATAATGAAATTAAAAATCTAGCAATCGGAAATTTGAACGATTCACAAGTATGACCAAACATGCAAGCTTATACAACAGGTTATGTTTTTAATATTTCAGTGTGTCTCCTGGAATGTTATGACGTCTCCGCAGTATATTTTCCCAGAAAAGGCTGAAATATAGTGTACAACTATTACAGAAACCTATTTAATACCATTTTACGTTATTTTAATTTTGTCTGGTGTATATCATATGAACAGTCTGGGCCAGGATCTGCTATACCAGACTTTGGTGCCAGAACAGCACGCCAAAGCGGAACCAGCCGGGCGCCAGGCTGCAAACAGATTCTTCTTTTTCTGGCGTCCAGCTTGCGGCAGTCTGCAGTTATCTTGCTACTAGGGGTAGTACTTTCAGAGGTTAGTTCATTATGCTTAGCAATATAATTAAATAAATACTATTCTCAAACTCAAGTAGATGTAATCTATTTGTAATATACGTATTGTAGCTTCATAACCAGTGAACGAGACCCAAGAGAAGGAAGTTTTCAGTGAATTATACGCCCTATTATTATTATGGATATCCAAGTTCTTATGATTGTGATATTGCTGTTTATTTTCTTTGTTCCTAGAAAATCCCTTTCTATAAATCTTGACGGTTCAGTATCTATTTAATTAGTTTTGCTACCTCATAGACGGAGGTTTGTAATTACCTAAATTTTCCAATTACTTTTTTTTCAAAAATACAATTTTTTTAAATGTTCGTGTTCTGTGTGTGTATATGACTTCTTTCTGCTCACTATATCTCGAAAAGTGAAAGAGCTATAAAAGGATCATGAAATTTGGACGAATTGTAGCTCGACCGATTTATATCCAGGGGTGGGATTCCGATGCCCTCTAATCTAGTTGATCGAATCTCTCTTTCTATCGCATGAATTAGACGGAGATGTTCGATCGTTTTGAAAACGATCGACTGCAACTATCTCTTTCTATCTTATGTATCAGAAAGAGAGAGGTGACTGTCGATAATCCAGAAGTCAGCAGCGGGACTCCGATACCGTGTCGCAAGTCGAAATCGAACGGACCTCTTTTTCTAACACTTGGAGATAGAAAGAGAGGTTCGTTCGATTTTCGACTTCTAAACAGCATCAGAGTCCCACTGCAGGAGACGAGTGGATGCAGACCACTTGGCCCCCGAACATTGCCCCCCCCCCCCCCCCCCCAATCGACGCAAAGCTCTTCCATTGTTCATTCCAATCGTTCCAATTCCAGGATACTTAGGTCGTTCAAAATACATTCATGGCAATATAAAAAAGCCCGAAAAACATAAAAAATATTTAATAAATCAATTATACAATCCGCATGTTCACGTCCCTGGATTTTTATTTTACAATACAAATTTTAAAACGTTCTAAAAATTTTTGAAACTAAATCTTTTTAAATTCTTTGTATTTAAAAAAAGATGAAGAAAAAATGAGAATAATACAAAAGTCCTCCAATATTGCGTATTAGAGAAAATAATGTTTAGCATTTTAATTTTTAATTCCTTTTCATTTTAGCATTTGAACTGCTAAAGAAAAAAAGAACTTTTTTTTTAATTTGATTAATGAATCAGAAAGTAAATAACTATTTTTGTAAATAAAAACTTCGAACCATCCAAATAATAATTATTGAATAATAAAAGCCATGAAGATTAAATATGATATCTTTTTAAATAACTGCGAAACTTATAGCTTATCAAAAATATGTAGCAGTGTAATTAAAAGTTATTCCCAGGAAAATTTTCAGCAGATAACAATAGAAGAGTACTAACTGCTACATGCCCCTCATAAATCGTCTATGCGAGGTCGGGGTTTTACGCTGTGAGCGCCAAAGTGGCGACGTTTGACCACTTCCATTGTTATTTACAGACGGTTTAGTTGTAGGTATAATTATAAATCAGATAAGTAAGATAATAATACCTATGTACAGTTTCGGGTAGTCCAAAAATGCATTGAAAATTTTTTTTACTCTAGAGGGCAAGATTTTTTTTAATACAAATAATTACTAATGGACAATTTTAATATCACTTATGACTTTCTTGTCATGTTTAACAAATTTCTATTTGTTTAAATAATTTTTAGAAATTTTGAAAATTAACAATGACCAACTATTACATTTTATTTAGAAGATACGATTATTTCTTTACATGTTTTAGAAAAAAAATTGTTTAAAGAAGTAAAATTCATTTCAACAATTAAAAATGGTTTAAAAAGTCATGAGGAATGTTTAGATTGTCCGTATCAAGATTCCCTTCTAACGAATGACTCGGCACTTTTGTTTTTAGAAAGATATTATCTTATTGTAAAAATATTTTATATTATTAATAAAATAGGAATAAAATACTAATTTAAGCTGCATATGTTCATAAACATCCGCTTTTTCCTGTAAACAATAAATTTGTTACGATTTTTCTAATAATAAATTAGAAACTAATATGCATTGCCTTTAACAAATATATTTTTATAATCAAGACTCATTTTTACCAATTGTCTTGACACTTTTGTTTTTAGAAAGATGTTACAATATTGTAAAAATATTTGACGCAAATTTGAAATATATGGATTGAAATTGAAAATTTTAAATTGTCCCTTTTTTAATTTCTAAGAAGTAAAATGTTATTATATATAGTTTTAAGTTATATACAAAAAATTCAAAGGTTTTGAAGATTTCGTTTCAAAAATTGCTAGAACTCTCAATATTCGAAAATGTGTCATTATGCGTTTTCAAATAGTTAGTTTTTGATATTATAAAATAAACAGTTGCATGTGGAACAAAAAAAAATTGATTTTGTACAAAAAAAAGACGAATTTTCACAAAATATAACAAACTGTGAATTCGATCTCGAGTGTTTTTTGACGTAAATGGAATTTCCTCTTAAATTTAAGGTTGAGAGGATTTTCATTTGTCTCAACAGGAATCCTTTCGCAGCAAAAATTTTCCTTAAGCTACTAACTTCACCTAATCTTGCGATTTAATTACTATTAATTAAGGAATTTTTAGAAGAGGAAATATTCTTGATTGTATGGGAACGACTTAAAATATATAAAAATGGTTTATTAAACATTTGTTACGTTTTGCGGGCTTTTTTATATTGCCATGAATGTATTTTGAACGACCTAAGTATCCTGCAATTGGCAGGATTGGAATGAACCATGGAAGAGTTGAGGGTCGATGGGGGGGGGGGGCAATGTTCGGGAGCCAAGTGCTCTGCATCCACTCTTGGCAGGAGTTCTTGATTATCTAATATTGCCCCTCTCGTTCTGACACATCAGATAGAAAGAAATAGTTGCAGTCTAGCGTTTTCAAAACGATCGAACGTCTCCGTCTAATTTCATGCCATAGAACGAAAGATCCGACCAACTAGATTAGAGGGCATCGGAATCCCACCTCAGGTGTGATAGGATTTTGATCTAGGTCGGCCCTTTGGAAGAGTTTTTTTTTAGTTTAAAGATTTCAAAAAAAAAATGACCTTGTTTATATGAGAAAAACTGGTTTGATATTTAAAATACGACAATACGATATGTAGTGCAATTGTTCGCGTCTTCAAGATGCATCGATCGACCTATTCCCAGATAGCAAACGTGCGGGGCACGTTTCTCGCACGGTATGCGGGGCACGCGGTGCGTGCTGGGTGCGAGGCATATGGGTCGCACTTTGTGAGGGGCACGTACGTGCGAGGCATATGCGAAGCACTTTGTGATAGGCACGATGTGCGGCACATGTGTGTCGCACTTTGTGAGGGTCATTATATACATGATGTATAAGTAATAAGCACATTTTTTGATAATAGTAGTATAGTAAACTATTATTATTGTAATAAAATTTTCAAAAATATTGACAATTCGTCGCCCTAAAGTTATAGTACGCCATGTCCCTCAACTGTCAAACTGAGAAAATGAAGTTCAGATTTTAACCATAATATACTCTGCGAAAACGCTGTCAAATGTCGAAATAAGTTTATCGGTCAAAAATAATGCGTGATCAAGAATATATTAACACAAATTTTAATACTATTATGAATGTATTTTAGGTGATGTGGAAAATTGGGTTTGGACATGGCGTAATATGAGATTCAAAAAATTCATTTTTTCTCAGAATTATAGTACGTCATGTCCACAAAATATTGATAAATGAACTATTTATGATGAAATTCTTAAGGAAAAAGTTTAACAGAATGATATTTTACATTATTCTGTTGTATTGCATACCTCGAATTAAATGAGTTACTCGCAAATTATTGACGTTTGATTAATATTCCGATGGTTACTTTTAAGGTTAAATATATTTTTGAAAATCGCTATTTCTCAAATTGAACTTAGGTTATCCATATAAAATATGCAATACGAAGTTGGCATTTTTTCATTTATTGCAATGCAAAAAAGGACATGGCGTGATATAATTCAAACTTTTAATTAACGTCACTATTTTAATTAATAATTGTAACAGCTGAGGAAATAAATTGCATGAAAAAATGTATTAAAAAACAAAGTTTAGCCCTAACCAAGCCTAAAAATAATAATAGTTCAAAAATTTCAAAAAGTGGACATGGCGTAGTATAACTCTGGGGCGACGAATTATTATAATTAAAGATTGAATTATTGATATTATTGTAAAAATGGTTCATTTACAAAAATTAAAACATTCCCGATTTTATAATAAGAATAAATTAGGAAATTAGTAAGAATTATTGAATGCATGGTTGTATAGTTTCAACGTATAATATGCATTTTATTTATTTAAAAACTATAATTTCCAACTTTAATCGACTATACAAATAATTTCAATTAGCCATCTGGAAGAGTTTTTTTTTTTAGTTTAAAGATTTCATGTAAAAATTACCTTGTTTATATGAGAAAAACTGGTTTGATATTCAAAATACGACAATACGAAATGTAGTGCAATTATTCGCGTCTTCGAGACGTATCGATCGACCTATTGTTGAAACTTTTATAATCTAACAGTACCGATTTATGAAATTTCAAAAAAATGTTTTATTCTGTGAATATGAGAAAAACTTTTTTGATATTAAAAATACGACAATACCATATCTGGTGTAATTGTTCACGTCTTCGAGATGCATCGATTGACCTACCCAGATGAAAATTCCTGTACAGGAATCTCAGAGGATCCTGCACTTTTTCCTGTACACGAAACTACACACAAACCTGTACAGGTAATCTTGACGGTTCTTGTGCAGGAATTTGGCGAAGGAAACTGTACTTGATCCTTCAAAGGAACCTGCACCGACAAAGGAACTTCTGAATGATTCTGTGCGGGTTCCTTTGCTAAGAAAATTGAGGCGCAGGTTCCTGTACGTCAGGCCTGTCCAAGTAGGGGAAAACTGCTCAATTGCCAGATGGGAATTTAACACCACCACCGACCTCTATTCATTCAACTTCACGAGAGCGACCACACTCTGGACCTGAGAAGAGGGGCGTGGTGCTGGAACTCGAACATGTGGCGAATGAGCAGTTTTCCCCTACGTGCACAGGCCTGCTGTACGGATACGTGTATAGGATCTCTTACGGAAAGCCATCAAAGGAACCTTTGGAAGGATCGATCCTGTACACAAAAACGTATAGGTTTCTTCACAGAAAGCCATCGCAAAAACTCACGTCGCTTACAGCTATAAAGTTGCCTTCCTTTTATTTCCTTGAAGATCCAACTCACCATCGAGAGAGCCAAGCCACTAGCGAACCCTCGCGGATTAGTTCCTACGCAGGTTCATGTATAGGATCGTGAACATGACCTGCACATGAACCCACGCCTCAATTGACTTTTTGAAGGAACCTGTATAGGATCATTCAAAGGTTAGCTTGTATACAGGTTCCTTTGCAGGATCATGTACTGTAATACAGTTTCCATCGCCAAATTCCTGTACAGGTTCGTGTACAAGAACATGTGCAGGATCCTCCGAGGTTCCTGTACAGGAATTTTCAGCTGGGTATTGTTAGAGTTCCTCTAGGGAGAGTTGTGTCACCGCTTACTCCGCCTCTGATTGGTGCCGCGAAAGCGGAATCGGATGTTTTGAAATTGGCACGACTTTAAAGTCAAATTTAATGTTCAGACACTGATTGATATACCATTAAGCCATTTCCCTTTCGGCGAGCCTCAAGGGGTAAGCGTGACACTACCCGATTCGGGTAGTGTTTCTAGGTGGATAGTTTCTTGTAGTAAATAACTACAAGTGTGGGCTCACCACACCCACGACCGCCAACAGCAACGCAGTAGTATCAGACGGTCACCCATCCAAGTACTAACCGCGCCCAACACTGCTTAACTTCAGTGATCTAACGGGAACTGGTGTTTCCAGCGTGGTATGGCCGTTGCCATTGAATTGTAAATAATAGTTTCCCACATGTGACAGTCAAAATGTACCTGCAATCGTGAAAAAATAAGGTGTATTTCCGATTTTTATTACATTATTTATGGAAAATTAAAATCTTACCTCACAAACAGCTGATTTCGAGTGAGGTATCCAATAATCTCGATTAATACTCTCCATCCATAATTGCTTAAGCTTAGGATCGTTTGGGATTTGTCTGAAGTAAAAACCTTGGCCAGAACTATTACGGCAGTAGAGAATGCAACACGACACTATTGTTTTTTCATTCAAAAAGTGTATTTTCATAACAAACACTGCATGGAAATATATGACACATAACCTTTTCTTAAAGTTTTGCTTCTTCTTTGTTTTTGTTTTTGCCTTTTTGATTAAAGTTTTGCTGAGTGAGACATCTAGAATACTTTAAATGTTTCGCGCTTCGCTACGTATTTCCGATTCCGGTTTCACGTCGCTAGTGGAGGGGTTAACGTGACACAACTCTCCCTAGAGGAACTCTAGGTATTGTTAAATCTTTTATGACCACCGGTACCATATCAGAAATACTACAGTACTGTATCTGACATTTTTTTTCGTGTCTTCGAGACACGTCGAATGATCTATTGACGTAAATTCCGTGACCTCTTAAAATCCAGCAATATCGATTTGTAAATTTAAAAAATATATTGTTTATCTTGTTGATACGCGGAAAATTTTTTCAATATTGGGAATACAACAGTAATGTATAGATATGTCTGTTCATATTTTCGAGACACCTCGATTGCCTAATTGAAGAACCTTTCATCACCTACCATAATCTATCAATATCGTTTTTAAACTTTTCAACCAAATTATTTTCCTTGTTCATGAGATGATTTTTTTGACATTGAGAATATAACAGTACTATATTTCATGTAATAATTCGCGTCTCCAAGACGCGTGAATTGATCTATTGACGAACTTTCGATGACCATCTTTGATTAATCAATAGCGACTTAGAAAGTTAAGAAAAAAGTTACATTGTTTCCATGAAAAAAACTTTAGTTTTAGTTTTGAATATAACACTATACCGTAAATTAAAATTTTATTCATTGTAATAGAAGTATAGAACACATCGAATGACATCTTTATGGGCTCTCTGATTTTCTGAAAATAAGATTTTCGGTAAGACAGAAACATAAACTTGAATAATATTGAAAGTATCAATTTTTTTCTTTGTTAGAGAAACCCCTCCCTTTATGAGTGAGCAAATTTCTTTGATGCTTATGAGGAAGCAAAATGCTCACAAAATTATCACAAATAAATACACCGATGCTGAATACATCCGCAGTACTTCGCAGCGATAACTGATTTTCGAACCTCAAAAATCAATCACAATCCAGAATGAATTGAGCAAAGTCGTGAAATGAACAACTAAACATAACCACACAACATCGAAAGTAATCCTTTTCGACAAAAATTTCCTCTTTTCTTATAAAAACGTCCATATTTATATAAAATTATATTCTTTATTGTCTAAAGTAATTAAATTACATAATATTTCTTACGAGTAACTTTCTAAATTCAAAATAAATATAGATATAGATGGTCGATAGGAGAAGCCACACATGACAAAACTATATTTTCTGCACAACACCGACACTTTTGACAAAATCGGAGGGAAGAGCCAAAATTCTAAGACTTTATTCTTCCTTATTATAATAAGAATTTGATCATTTCTTGCGGTAAACGGCGTGAAAGTGAAATCTTGGGAAGACATAATCCAGGAGAAGAGAGATTGAAAATACCTGTATGACGTCAGAGTTCATTCGAAGCAGATGAAACTTGATCACACTTGCAAACATTATATTTTCACTCAGAACACCGACACTTCTGACGAAATCGGATGGAAGGCCCAAAATTCCAAGACTTTATTCTTTCTTATTAGTATAAGCATTTGATCATTTATTGTGGTAAACGGCGTCAAAGTGAAATCCTTTGGAAATCAATTCTGTGTGGAGCTGCATCAATAATACGATGGAGAATTTCCGTAGAGATCTATCTGTTGGCCACTCTTGTAACTGCACTATTATTAACCGCTGCAGGAAATCTGAGCTGATGATTATTTTTCTCATTTATTTTAGCAAATTTTCCTTGCAGAAATAATGATTGATCTAAAAATACAAAAATAAGCCAGCTTTCGCGAAAAGAAATGTAGAAAAAAATGTGTGGATTTGTAAGTCCTATATAAAATGCGCACGCGAGATTTCTTTCGAGATCTCTTTCTAAATTTTCGTCTGCTCCCTCGGAATTTATGAGATACTTTCAGGCGAAACTTTATCCCATCAACAATTTACAAAATTGTATCGACTGCGAGACCACTTCAGTACACGTAAGTATAATTTAATTTCATCTCAATAAAATTAAAAATACACTTTTTCCAGTGCCGGAAAAATTAGGGGTTTGAAATTAGAAAAATTTCAAAGCCAGTCGGCCATTTTCAAATTCGTTTATCCAACACCCGAAGGGCGTTTACGATATTAGTGCTCAGAGCGCGCTCTGAGCTCGAAGGGGAGCTCAACCAATGAAATTCATGAGACTGCATGACCGTCAGATTATATCCTATAAAGAGGTTGAGCTCCCCTTTGAACTCAGAGCGCGCTCTGAGCACTAATATCGTAAACGCCCTTAACCTTGGTCTCCTACCCTTCACCTTAACGACACATCCACTACCCCTGGAGTGGGACTCCAATGCCTTAAATCGAACGGACCTCTCTTTCTACCATGTGCGATAGACAACGAGGCGCGATCGAAACCGAAACGATGGTTTCGAAAGCTCTCTTTCTATCGTCTATGGTAGACAGAGAGGATCTCATAGTTATGAAACGACAAGTACGACTTGTCCTTGGCAACCATCGGACCCTCTCTGTCCACCATATACGATAGAAAGAGAGTTTTCGAAACGATCGTTTCGAAACATCGGAGTCCCACCCCAGGGGCTCTATTCTCGAGTTCGTTCGAAACTTTCCGTATACGTGTAGTTTCGAATGGTAACTTACGTATAGGAGAAGGAAGTCGTATTCTCGAGCACTCTTCGAATTTGCGATTCGAGTTATTCGTATACAAATGTACTGAACAGCGTTGCCATGTTTAACTCACATCAAAATTCTAGTGCTTTACTACTGAAAAACCATTTGAGCCAATGAAATCATTTGTAAAGTCGTGTGTGAAATTCTCCAAACATGTGGATGATTTAAAAATTGAATGCTTTTGCTGTTAGCACGTGGTGCCGAGTGAACTTATATTGAAGTTATGTTTATTTCTATTTTCAGCTCTAGTTTTAGAATGATAATAAATATTTGCGCAATAGATATAATGCGAAAATATCGTATTGACTTATATTTATGTGCAATATTATATTAGTGAAGAAAAATATGGCGAAAAGTGCAATTGAGCTAGATTAGGTAGCCAAATAAAATTTTAGATTTTTTTCTGTATTTTTTTTAGGTAAATTAATTTGAATTGGAAAGAAATATAGACAAAAATTATTACAAGACAATTTATTGATAATGTATAGAATAATTAGTACTTTCAGAGTTTCAGCAGACAAGTGGGAATTTGATTAATGGGATGTTATAAAAGTAGGATCACATAAAATTATATAAAATTATGATTGTATTATTATAAATTAGGTAGTGTAAACGTTTCTGGCAAATTTTGCCGAATTAGAACTTTCTTTTCAAAATTATCATAATATTTATAATGAAATGTACCTACAATTTATAATTATTTATTTTTTAACCTCGAAACGAAACAAATTTTCAATAAAAATTAGTATATGTGTCTGAGGTAAAATATTCCCGAGTGTCGCAACTTTCAAACCAATTAAACAATACATAATCCACTTACTGTATTAAATTTGTAAAAGACTTTTGTTTTTAGCACTCTCGATCCTGTCACTTTTTATACCACGCACCTTAAAAATCATACAATTTAATCACTGCGCATGATCAAACTTTCAATTCTTATACGACAGCCCTATACATCGACCCTGTAGGTGTATGTAGTAGTAGATTTTTTTAGCATCCGGGCCAGTGAACTAATCCGACAGTTGGCGCTCCGATCAGCACGGCTGACTTTTGCATTTCAATGCCTGAGAGAAAAGCATAAAATAATAAAAAAACTTGGAACTGTTTCCAAATTTTGACCGGAAATATTTTTTTT
>CAKNYM010033961.1:0-22709 GCA_932195095.1 Andricus curvator
CAGATCAATCTAAAATATATATACCTAACACTTATATACCTATCTACATCATACCTATATACCTACCTACCTTATACCTATATACCCATATACACACTACTATTCTCCAACCGAGCAAGTCACGCCTACCCCGAAAGGGAAATGGCTTAATGGTATAATAATAATAATAAATAATTTAAATACCTTAAATTCTCAAAATGTTCTGAAATCCTCTAAAATTTCTCTAAATACTCTAAAATCCTTGAATTTGATCAATATTCTGAATTCCCAGAATTCCTTGAATTCACTGAAATCCTTGATGTCTCTGAATTTTCTAAAATCCTTGAATATTCTGAATTTTGTGAATTCTTTGAATGTTCTGAATTTCTGAAATTCTTGGAATATTCTCAATTTCTTGAATTACCTTAATGCTCAAAAATGAAATTATCTGAAATTATCTGAATTCCTTGAATATTATGAATTCTTTTCGTTTCTTGAATTCCCGAAATGCTCTGAAACTCTCTGAAGTCCTTGTAATCTTCGAATATCCAGAATTCCTTTAATATTCGAAATTTTCTTGACACCTTGAATATTCTGTGTTCCCCAGAATTGCTGAAATTCCTTAAATATTCTAAATCCTTGAAATTTCTTGAATCTTCCGAATCCTCTGAATTCACTGATTTCCTTGAATCCCCTAAATTCAGAATATTGAAAGAATTCAGGAAATTCCTGAAATTCTCTAAATTTCCTGAATTTTTCAAATATTTAGAATTCTCTCAAATCCCTGAATTTTTTTCTATTTAATCTGAATTCCTCTGCATTTCTTAAATATTCTGAATTCTCTGAAATCCCTGAATTCGTTTAATTCTTGAGAATTCTTCTGAATGCTTTGCATCAGTTTGACATTATTATTTAATTAATCATTAATTTTTTTATAATTCATTAATTATTAAATAATTACTATGAAATTCTCCACAATTGAAAAATGACAAAAAATCATTAAAAATTGAATATTTTGGCGATAGATTTCCAATTTTCTAAGCCCCTTTCCACATAATTCTGTAAAATAATTGAAAAATTTGGCATGAGAAATGAAAACATGTCCATCAAATTATTTTTTTTTTCAGTGATTAAACTGTATAATTAAAAATTGAAATAATATTAATCTTATTTTATATTTGTATATTATTAATTGGCATCGCGATGTTTCCCACGCACTGTAGCGTGCTGTAAAGCGCACGTATGATTACTTGTTTTAATAATAAAGTAAAAACTTTCGAAATTCTATTGACAAAAAACAATTTTAATATTGTTTATTATGTTATGTGTGCTTAGTGTGGGACTTCATTAGGGTGGTGCAAAAATAGTATATTGTGCTACAAGTTGAAAAAGCGAGAGATTTAAAACGAGTGTGAAGTTAGCTACCCGAGCGGAGCGAGGGTGGCTATCACACGAGTTTTAAATCGTCGCTTTTTCAATGTGTTGGACACGATACTTTTTCTATAATTTGTGCAAAAGTGCTAGTTTTTGTTTACCTGTTTTTTGTGTAAAAAGAAGGCGATTTTTTGTCGATTGACGCAACAATGACAATGGCAATTATCAAAACCATGGCAGTAATAATAAGCTGGCTCTCACAATTGAATAGTTGGCCCATCAAGTTGAGGGCTTCAAAATTTCCGATTTTTCGTGAAAAAACCAAGCACAGTATTTTCGGAGAAACTGACGGTGTTTTTTTGCATTTGCCAAGTGACAAAAGTACATACAACTTGCAAATCCGCATTTTGATCAAATTCCGAAATTTCTGAAAATTTTAAAAATTTAGATAAAGAACCCCGCACACAATACATGGGAAAAAAACATTCGGTCAAATTGTACTAAACTGCGGGAAATGATAGATCTTGAGGTCATGATTAAAAGTTCTTGTGGTCACAACCACCCAAAATGAATTGCTGAGGAGCTAGAGGTCGTCCAAAGTCAAAAATATTCCAAAATTGAATACATTATTTGTGAATATAGCAAACGGTATCAAAGTTAACTAATAATATGTATATACATGAGTTATATTATTACTCATATGTATCATATTTTTATGTCACAATAAACATTAATGTAGTCCCAAGGTTAGTTTTGTAGTTCTACCCTGGTTGAAAAAATTCCCAGCAAATTCTCTGCAAATTACTTCATAATATCCCTGCAATAGCTCTGCAAGTACTCTGCAAACGTGCCCTGCATTACTGCCTAAATTGAAACACTTTAGCATAAATGCAAAAGAACTCGGCATTACTCTTCTTCAAAAAATGGTCTGCATTCGTATGCATTTCTCAGCGAGTTTTCTGCAAAGAATATTCGCAAATACTCTGCAAAAGTCTCTGCTTTACTGCTTAAATTGAAAAACTTCAGCAAAAATTCAGAGAAAATCTGCATTACTCTGCGGCAGATAATTCTCTGCATTGTTCTGAAAATGTTCGTACTGGGTATCTGCAATTGTCTCTCCTTTACTATTGCAATTAGAAAAAATTAAAGAAGATGCAGTGAACCTCTGCTTTGTCCTGCGGGAATGAATTCTCTGCATTTTTGTGAATTCCTCTCCCATTTTACCAAAAATGTACGTGAAAGACTACCTTCGTGAAAATCATCCTGGGTTATTAGGAACTTTTTAATGCTGAAATAACTCATAATATAATTTTATGACTATGCTACTTATTGTATTCTTCATCCTCTCCGAAATAACCTAATTAATTGCCACTTTAAAAAATGTTAGTACTGTTACTCAATAAGTATTCAAAGAGCTACAGGGAGCGGCATACTTTACTCGTTTTTTTCTACCAGCAGGAGCTCGAAAATGAATTTTTTTTTTAAATGTCCGTGTAAAAGAGAGTGTGAAAGATCATGAAATTTGGATGAAGTGTAGCTCCGATTGATATCCAGGTCTGATAGGATTTTGAGGTAGATCGACCATCTGAAACACTTTTTCTTGCGATTAGAAATTAAAAAAAAAATTTATCTTGTTTATATAAGGAAAACTTTTTTTTAATTCAAAATACAACAACACGACATTTGCCGTATTTGTTCGCGTATCTGAGACGCATCGATCGACCTGTTGCTACAACTTTTATGACCTACCAGTACCGATTTATGAAGTTTCAAAGAGTGGTTTATTCTGTTTACAGATAGGATAGTAGACGCTTTGAAACACTCTTTTAAAGAATTATTAGGAGGTTAAGATATATGGCAACAGAACTGCGACATAGAACATCATTCATTAAAAAACCCAATTGAAAAAGTCTGTGTCACTGAGGTTAGAGATATAATTAAGAACTTAAAAAATGGTAAAGCTGCTGGTGTAGATAGTATTAGCGCTGAAATGCTTAAATACGGTGGCGAGTACATACCTCACAGGTTTTGCGAATTGATAAATTTATGTATCGAGATGGGAGAAGTCCCAGACGATTGCAGAAAAGCGATTATCGTACCAATATAAAAAAGAAAGGGAGATAAAAGCAACTGAAATAATTACAGAGGTATCAGCTTATTAAGTACCGTAAGTAAAATATACTCAAAAATACTTATTCGTAGGGTAATGAAAATTATAGAAGAAAAGATATGGGAAGTCCAAAGTGGATTTATGCCCGGAAGATCATGTACAGATCAGATATTTAGTTTAAGACAGATCACAGAAAAAAGCTTGAGAGTAGAAAAGAAAGTTTTCTGTGCATTTGTTGACCTAGAAAAAGCATTTGACAAGGTAAACAGAAGTAAACTTTGGGAAGTCCTGAAAGAGTACGGAGTCAATGGATGGCTCCTACAAGCAATAAAATCAATATATACAGGTAGTAAAGCGAGTTTAAGGGTAAATGGGAAACTGAGTGACTGGTTCGATATTATGCGAGGCGTGAAACAAGGATGCGTTATGTCCTCATGGCTATTTATCATATTTATGGATAAGTGTCTAGGAATGGCCCTCTTCGACGAAGAAGGTGTAGATCTCGAAACAGTGAAGGTGCGTGGGTTAGCTTTCGCAGATGACAAGATTGTTATGGAAGAATCAATCAAGGACTTGCAAAGAATGTTGAATAAACTTAATACAAGCATGAAGAACATGGGCCTCAAAATTAACGTCAATGAAAAAAAAATCATGGTGTTTGAAGGAAAAAAAGAGAAAACAATGCGCAACATTGTCCTAAATGATGAGAGATTAGGACAAGTTGACAAGTGCGTACAGCTGGGTAGCCTATTCGCTAGCTACGGAACAATATATGGGGAATGGGTGACGGAAAACTGTGCAGGGATCAACTGTGCACGACCCCATCTGTGCACGTCCATGGCCAATTATACAACTGTGCACGTTGTTGGCCACAAGCACAACTGTATACCGGGCCATCTGTGCACGTCTCGAATTTGGCGTGCACAGATGGGACACTCCCAACTGTACACGTCGAAATGTCGACGTGTAGAGATGGTACCCTGGCAATTGTTAACGTGCACAGATGGGAGACTCCCAACTGTGCACGACGAAAATTAGACGTGCACAGATGGTACCCTAGCAACAGTTCACGTGCACAGGTGAGAGACTCCCAACTGTGCACGTGCACAGATGGTACACTCCCAACTAGTGATGGGCGCTGCTCGGTATTTCACAGTCATGACCAATCCTGACCGGTCATGACGGTAAATGTTGGTAAAACGCGGTCAGACCAAAATATTTCCACCAGAAAAGGCTTTTTTATAGAGAAAAGTGGTTTAGTTGTTAGGACATACCCTATACTAAACTCGCACAAGAAGTTTTTCGGTTCTAAATGTTCCAGTTATTCTCAAAGTAATAAAAATTCCAAAAAGCTGAGCATAGCAGACGACACTTTTTACAGTTTCGCGCGAGTTTCGAGGAGAATTTGAAAATGACACTTTACAAATTACATTGAAAATTTGTTGCACTTACTAAGTAATATTTTTAAAATAATATTTAGTAGTATGCTAAGTTATTTTGAATATCATTTTAATGAATATGTCACTTAAACATTAAGTTAAGTACTGTGTATCGCATAGGTTATATTCCCTAAATAAAAATACTGTTTTTTTGTCTTTAAATAAAATAACATTGATATCTAATTATTATGAATGTAGATTTATGAGTAATTTGTGTAAATAATTTATTATTTATTATTATTTATATGTGACGAAATTCCATAAGGCAATTATTATAATTAAAAATGGGAACAATGACAATACAAGTAATAACAAATAATACATTATTTACAAAAATTACTCATAAATCTAAATTCATAATAATTAGATATCAATTTTATGTTATTTAAAGACAAAAAAACAGTATTTTAATTTAGGGAATATAACCTATACGATACACAGTACTTAACTTAATATTTAAGTGTCATATTCATTGAAATGTTATTCAAAATAACTTAGCATACTACTAAATATTATTTTAAAAATATTACTTAATAAATGCAACAGATTTTCAATGTAATATGTCGATTTGTAAAGTGTCATTTTCAAATTCCCCTCGAAACTCGCGTGAAACTGTCAAAAGTGTCGTCTGCTATGCTCAGCTTTTTCGCATTTTTATAACTTTGAGAATAACTGGAACATTTAGAACCGAAAAACCTTTTGTACAAGTTTAGCATAGGGTATTTCCTAACAACTAAACCACTTTTTTATATAAAAAAATCTTTCCTGTTGGAGATATTTGGGTCTGACCGCGTTTTACCAACTTTTACCGTCATGACCGGACATTACCGGTCAGGTCAGGTATTACCACAGTCAGCCCGAGCAGTGCCCATCACTACTCCCAACTGTGCATGTCTTAATTTTCGAGTAGTACAACTGTGAACGGAGCAACTGTGCACGTCGTAGTTCGGTGGTACAACCTTGCACGTTGTTGGCCACTGGCACAACCGTGCACGTGCACAGATGGGACACTCCCAACTGTGCACGTCTCAACTGATATGATCAGGTTGTCAACACATAAGTCCGCATGCACAGATAGGACACTCTTAACTGTAAACGTCCACAGTTGGGAGTGTCCCATCTGTGCACGTGCACAGTTGTGCAAGTGGCCAACAACGTGCACAGTTGTACCACCGGTCATCGACGTGCACAGTTGGGCAAGTGCACAGATGCTCCGTGCATAGTTGTACCCCCGCAAACTGAGACGTGCGCAGTTGGGAGTCTTCTATCTGTGCACGTGCACAGTTATGAGTATCCCATCTGTGCACGTGGACTTGCAACTTTAAAATTTGATCGTATTATTTGAGACGTACACAGTTGTTACATTGTTTATATGATGTTTTAATTTGAAATATAAAACTACCTTGAGGTTCAAGAGTTGTTCGTTGGAACAGAACACATCAATTGACATTTTGGTGGGACCTCTGATTTTATGCAAATAAAATATTCGGAAAGACAGAAACAAAAGCTTGAAAAATATTGAAATGTATCAATTTTATTCTCTTGTTATGAAAAATCTCCCTCTATGAGGAAGCAAATTTATTTGATACCCATGAGGAAGCAAAATGCTCATAAAATGAGCACAAATAAATACACCCATAGTGAATACGGATATAGTACTTCGCAGCCGTATCTTCTAATTCTTTTGACTGCAAGTCTCCATTAAACCTTATTTACAAAATAATACAGGAAGAAGCAGACTTTACCTGCACCTTTCTGCGAGAATTTCTTCTCGAGGAATTTCTTCTACTATCTTTTACGAACGTGTACAATAACATTTGATCGCGATGCGTCCATAACTTTCAATGCAAATTTGCAGTGAAGCTGAGAAAACGTGGTTGAAAACACCTTTTATAACTTGGTCAACTTTCGACCGTTGTATTTCGTGGAAAAATGCATGAATTCTTCGGCAAAAAATCGAGTAGTTACCTTGAAGTTTTATTCATGAGCAAATTTTCGAAAAATTTGAAAATATTTATAACTTTGGTGTCGGCTGTAATTAAAAGCGAAGGATGCTAACTCAGCTTCTAATCAAGCTGGAAGGCTGTACTGAAGCTTACAATTTTCCAAAAAAATCAACAAATTCAATGACGAGTTTTTAAAAACAGTTAACTACATCAATAAAACGCTATCGCATATTATGGTTTTTCGTATTTTTTGGGACTGAAGGCACAAAAGAAGTCGATGATACTCTCAGCGGGTTCCAAGGTATCGATGTCATGCTTGATCCTTCGCCTCATAAAGTGTCCTTTTTTTTCTTCAACTTTCGTACATCTGATAGAATGTGCCGCGTGGGTCAGCCGACTTTGACAATAGTGAACGTCAACCCTTTCAACGTATCGATTACAATTAAGGTCGACTACCGTAGAAAAACAACATGAAAAAATAATATGCAAAGCGTGTCATTAATGTAATTAACTGTATTTAAAAACCTACCATTGAATTTGTTGATTTTTTTTAAATTGTAAGCCTCAGTAGAGCCTTCCAGCTTGATTAAAAGCTGAGTTAGCATCCCTCGCTTTGATTTACTGCCGACACCAAAGTTATAAATATTTTAGAATTTTTCGAAAATGTTTTCATAAATAAAACTTCAAGGTACTACTCGATTTTTTGCAAAAGAATTCATGCATTTTTCCACGAAATGAAACGGTCTAAAGTTGACCAAGTTACAAACGGTGCTTTTAACCACGTTTTTCACCTTCACTGCAACTTTGCATCGAAAGTTATGGACGCATCGCGATCAAATAATATTATACTTATTCGTGATAAAATGAGGATTGACAAGATGTTTTTCCTTTTTTTAAGCGATTTTATTTGATTGAGTTATTCAATGATTTGTAGAGGGACCAGAATTTTTGAAACAGGTAGTAAGTCATTTTACTGCAAATCTCCGTCACATCATATTGACAGAATAATCACAGGAAGAAGCAGATTTTCTCTGCTTCTTCATCTTTCTACAAGCAGTTTCTCTCGATGAATTTCTTCTCAGTCCTGTTTCAGAAAATCTCGGCAAGAGCTATTTTGCAGAGGAATACTGGAAAGAAGCAGAGCTTCCCTGCATTTGTCTGCAAATATTTCTCTCTACATGGTACTTTTTTCTGCAAATCTGCGTCACATCTAATTTACAGAGAATTTGCAGAAGATAGACAGAGAAATGCCGAGATTCTCTGGATTTCGCTGCAAATAATTTTTATCTCCATAATAATTTTCACGCAAATATTCGTGAAACCAAATTAGCAGAGGAATTAGGGAGCTTTACAGATAAGAGAAGAAAGATTTATCTGCATTTATCTGCAAACGTGATATGCAGAACGGCCGCGGAAAAAAACTGGAAGATTTTTCAACCAGGGTAAGTGAAGCTTACTTAAATATTTGAAGGATGTTTCGGCAGAATCATATCATGTAAGTAACAAGAAAACAAATTTTCAGGAGAGAAAAAAAACATTCTCAAAATTCGAATTATTTTTTAAACAAAAGAATAAGAATTTAATGAGAATGAGATGAATGAGAAATAAAGTAAGTATAGGGTAGCGGAACCAATTACCGAGGGCGAACCATTTTTCGAGGAAACAGTTGATTTCTCTTAACCTACAACTTATGTGAATATGTTACTTTCTTCGTAGGAATAATGAAATGAGTCTCCATTGAGCTTCTAAATGAAAAAATAAGCGTACGTGAAAAAATAGGGGCGTACGCAACGATCCAAAATCTTTGTTTGTCCTAACCATGAAAGTGCAATGAAAAATTTTATTTTATTAAATTCTTGTTTTTAAACTCTAGTTAACATAAAATTTATCAGTGAAACACCAGAAACATGGTAATGAGACAAATAGAAGGCTCATGGTTCATGAAAAAGTAAATTTTATTTCGATCATAA
The DNA here is from genome assembly GCA_932195095.1 of Andricus curvator. Taxonomy (NCBI): domain Eukaryota; kingdom Metazoa; phylum Arthropoda; class Insecta; order Hymenoptera; family Cynipidae; genus Andricus; species Andricus curvator. Next base: position 8,819 of record CAKNYM010033961.1, read on the forward strand.
ATACAGTTTTTCAAAACATTCAAAAAAATTATTTTGTCATAAATTCATTGGAAAACTAATCTATGTATTTTACAATTTTTTATGGAATAAATTGGGGACGTAGTATAAATAAATAATTATATGGTATAGAATTTATAATCATACTGTAGATAACAAATTGGGTCAAGCAGAAAATTGTCCAATAGATGGATTTTATGTACTTTTTTCCGCAGAATTAAATGGTGCTATTAGTTTTTTCGTATTTCGCATATTTAAATAAATAAGCATCATAGAATCTGGACTTTGGAGTGGGGGGGCATACACTTGTGGCAAACCGGCATTCCCACTGGATCCGCCCATCGTTAGAAGTCATACAAGTTAAAAAATGTACATTATGATAATATGAACTTCGTAAACTAAATGTTTCGGCTGACGACTAAAGTAAATCAACTTATCTTGGAATAAACACATGGACAAAAATAAGGTGTCTCTTGATAACAGTAGATACTTCTCTCACTGACAAAACATAACTAAAATAAAGTATATTACTTTTATTTTAGATAGCTCCACACCTTATGACATGGTACTTTCGTTTTCATAAATTTATGAAATTTTTTTTTCCATCAATTGAGAAACCAACAGCTTTAGATTTCAGGCAATTGTGATAGATAAATTGTCAAAGCTTATATTAGTAGTGCAGCAATTCAGATTCCTCGTGCAAAAAAAAAAACAGTTTTTATAAAACATCAATTTTGCACATCTTCGAAATGTAAATCATGCCTTCACATTGAATAGGCTTTCAAAATGCAAACAAACAGATCTGTAAGACAGTCCATTTTTTTCCGTGCAACATCCAGGAAAATAAGAATCCTATTCGTCACAAAGAAAAAAAATTTGCGAAATATTGTACTATTACAAAGAATTCTCTAAACTTGGGGTCACGTTGAATGAAGCTTGTGTTAAATTATCGACTTTTGTATTTCATGATCTATTATCTAATAAATTTTCATAATTTCCACATTTTGAGCGAAATATGGCGAAATATTTTGGGTAATCGGTACAATCATTGGCTACACCCCAATCATTGCAATGATTGGCCACCGCATTTAAATATTCTTATGTGAAAGAATACTCGCAAATATAACTACCAATAAAGAGTGCAGGATGAAGCTTTGAAGATCAGGAGTGTCCGCGTGTTAAAAATTATTAATTTTTTAGTAAATACGATAGATTTAACCAATAACTTTTGAATTTTAATCGAATCTGGTATTTAAAACTACACGATTGTAAGGATAAATAAATACAGATCTCTTCTGATAAAAAGATTAGATTTTATATAATTGTGAGAGTAAAAATACTGGAAATATGTCCGACAAAAATAACTGTTTCCCCTCGCCTGAAGATATTAGGCCTCTGGTTGACCCCACTATCGCCAAGGTTAAGTCTACGATTCTATGACGACTATGGGACTCTATCGCTGCAAGTCGCTAGCATTATCCAAATGTTTAGATGACGACTTCTACGATCCCTCAAAACAATCTGCCTCATCTCAAGTTAACTTCAGTGTGATTCCATAATAATTTTCACTTCATTCGGCCTCCCCGACCATATGATCGTCCTAGAACTAATTCTCGACTATTTGCCAATAAACTATAACAAACAAATAAAGTTTCTTTTATTTTTAATAGAAAAGGTACCAAGGTAGATAGGCAATACGATGCAACAGACACCTCCAAGCGGAGTGATCAGGTCCACTAGAGTATCAATCGCATCCCAATGTTTATCTTCATAGGATATCGAGTTTTGGACAGGATAATAATGAATCTGGTGACCAGCCTCGCCAGGTGTACTAGGCAACTGAGAGCGTGACCATTGACTACTCAGTCCAAAACTAACCTGACTTCGACTGCCGTTTTTGTAACCTGGTCACCAGCCTCGCCAGGGGTCCTAGCCAACTGGAAGTGTGAGCAGTAACAACTCAGTCCAAGAGTACCCTGACTCCGACTGCCCTTGGTCTCAGCCTCCGCATAGAAACTCAGAATTTGTATGATCCTGACCAGAAATCATACCTGAGAACTCCAGACTTGACCCCGGCCAACAGTCTTGTCTAAGTTTCTTCACGTACATCCTTGACCAAGGAATTTATGCCACGCAATTTTGAATCCGACTCAAAATACTAGACATTTCGTCTAGTACAACCCAACTTACCAGTCTACTCCATGGCATCAAAAATGACTCATGAAGTTAGCTGGTCCACTGCCGCCACCGTTCGCTGTCTCGAAGTATTTTCCATATCCCCAAGATCCTTGATCTCGAAGCGATCCTTTGCCAGTATAACTCTGACCTTGAACGGACCCTTGGTAGATACACTGCCTCATCGGACATCTGCTCCCTACAGAAGCTTCGCTGCGGTATACCGTGTGCTCCGGTTCGTAGTGCATGTTGTTTCTAGCACTATGAACCGTCTTCACATTCGTGTCTCAAGTCCCAAGTGTCTTCCGTGCGATCAAGAATCACCGAAACTCTTCCGAGAGAAGATAAGATGTACTCAAAACCTCGGTTTTCACCAGCGCAGGTTATCATGTAAAATACACGAAAAAGGATATGAGAAATTACCAGTTGTATAAAGAAATTCTGGTTTTCATTCCAACATTAGTTAGTAGAGACAGTAGTGTACACAAGTATACATATTATAGTAGGAGACATTCTTATAAACAAAAAGTCTCATCATGTCAAATTAATAATTTTATCATCTCTTTTTGAGACAAGATCATGACCTCGATCATGACACACCTTAAAACTGTTCCATTGAAACATCCACCATTGACACTTGAAAAAAAATGTATCCCTCTTAGTCACTTCTCGGAATATTGCTTTACTCAATAGTTATGATTTTCAAAAACTTCTCCAAACCAATCTCAACTTTCCTGAAATGATTCAGTCAAAGTATAATCTGTTAACTATTATATGCAGGATCTTTTTCTACCACATTGATATGAGCATTCGTATAATGAACAACGTATCTTCGTTTTTTTTTAAATCACATCCTTTTAAATAAATTTTACAGCAATTTACTTTGCTGTCAAGACATGTTATTAATCAGTTTAAAAACTAGAGATCTCTTTTTTTACTGAATCATTTTTTGCGTGTCCTGTTTTTGAGTAGGATAACTTCATGTCTGGGTTCCCACCAGTGGTCTCATTGTAGAACCATTCGAGACTGTTTTTTTCTGAGTTTTATTTCAATAATCAATACCTGAACTAAGCCCGGAAGTGATACTTTCGTTTTACAATAATTTTTAGCAATTAGGATTGAATCTTAAGAGGAAACCGGTGAGGTTTCGAAATAGTTCACATCACTTTTAAATTTTTAAATAAGCTATTGTCTGGAAGATAGCGTCAAAAATAAATAAGGTCTTTCTTATATTATTGCCAAAACCCACCATTTAATCGTACCCATCGTTAAGCAGTACAGATAATTCCATCCTTGACCTTTCGATACTTGACTACAATACAATCTTTATTTTCAGAACATCACAACCTTTCAACCAATTTTGCTGAAAATTGAGAATAAATATCAGATGCTCAATAAATTTAAAGAAATCACTACCATTTGGCTATTTCTGAACAAACTAAATTAAATTTGAATTATTAATATGGTTGACAATAGAAAACAATTTTAAAAATTCACTTAAAATTGCAGCACGTCAATTGACTTCAATAGGTAACTCCATTGACTTACCAAACAATTCACTGCAATGAAGCGCATAATAATTCTATTGCATTTCTGCAATTCACTGCATTTGCAGATATTTAACTCAGTTCCCTGACGAATTTTTTGTATTGCAGTGCAACCATTGGACATTGAATAATATTCACCAAGTTCAAATTAAAATGCCTTTCACCTAAATTGTCGATTCCTTTTCGGAATTACAGTCAATCAATTTCACTTTATTCTTTTTTTTTTTGCGGGGTCATCCATACAAAATTTAATTATGTTTTTAATTATACAATATCTTCAATTTTATAAACTTCTATAGCGAATTACAAGCACCTTTAAAATTACAAATGTAACTTACATTTCAGGTACTGTTAACTGAAAGTGATTTTCATGCACTTGTAGCTAAAAATTCATTTAAGAAAATCCATCTATAAATTTTTTTCCTTCGTTAAACTAGTATTTTTTCATTTACTTTAATTAACAAAATGTATAGTTTTTATTATATTATAATCCACAGATACTTGAAACTATACAATCTGCAGAATAATGCAGACGTTCAAAATCTCGACCTAATCTACACTGTTAGAAAAATCTCTACTAAATTTAGTATACATGTAATGGAAGCAAAAATGCACAACATGAAATTAAATTTAGTATACCAGCGTACAGTAAATTGAGTATATTTATACTGAATTTAGTACACGCGTATACTAAATTTCATATACGTGTATACTAAATTTAGTAAGAATATACTAAATTTACTGTACGCTAGTATACTAAATTTAATTTCAGATTATGCATTCTTGCTTCCATTACATGTATACTAAATTTAGTAGAGATTTTTCTAACAGTGTATAAGTCACTTCAAATGTATATAGTTTTAGGATTCCAACATGATTTTAGGATAAATAATTCACATACAAGTCAAAAACTTGATCAAAGTAAAATCCAAAATGAATTAAAGCATTCTTTAAACTGAAATTAATTATTAGAGTGGAAGCTAAAACGAGTATACTCTAGACTGTCATAAATTGAAAATTTCTTCTGGGATTTACTTAATCTTTACAACTCATTTAAAATCAAGAGATTATATTGCAACACGTTCGTATATATATATATATACATCAGCCTTGCTTGAAACATGACGTATATATATGAAATTATTTCCAAAAGGAAAAACAAATTAAAATTCCATGTTCAAAATATAACTTCTAGTTAAGTTTTTAGTTCCCTAATTGAATTGAGAATTATGCTAATAATAATTCATTCATTTTTAATTATCGATAAGAAAATAATATATCATAATCACATTATATATATTGCTTGATCCATTCATTAAATGAAATTTGTAACTTGAATGATAAAAAATTGTTACTAATAGTATATTGTGCTACAAGTTGAAAAAGCGAGAGATTTAAAACGAGTGTGAAGTTAGCTACCCGAGCGGAGCGAGGGTGGCTATCACACGAGTTTTAAATCGTCGCTTTTTCAATGTGTGGGACACGATACTTTTTCTATAATTTGTGCAAAAGTGCTAGTTTTTGTTTACCTGTTTTTTGTGTAAAAAGAAGGCGATTTTTTGTCGATTGACGCAACAATGACAATGGCAATTATCAAAACCATGGCAATAATATGGCAGTAATAAGCTGGTTCTCACAATTGAATAGTTGGCCCATAAAGTTGAGGGCTTCAAAATTTCCGATTTTTCGTGAAAAAACACCAAGCACAGTATTTTCGGAGAAACTGACGGTGTTTTTTTGCTTTTGCCAAGTGACAAAAGTACATACAAAATACACAACTCGAGACTTTTCAGGAAATTGCTTTTAGGTTAGGGACGACAGTCGGAAAATAGAATGAAGTTGGCTGCGCACGATGCACGAGTACACCCGAGGCAGCACGAACCCACCCGAAATAACATTTACTTTTGTCACTGTGCCTCACTTTTATCACTGTCCATTTACTTTTTCCACTGCATCTGTCCACTTTTGTCACTGTTGCCCGGAAAGGTCGGCACTGCGCATGCGCCACGTCATCGAGCAAAAATCGGTAACTTTTTACACCAAAAACAGGTGGAAAAACTGGCACTTTTTCGCGAATTATAGAAAAAACATATTATCATGCAATGTTGTAAATTGAGAATCCCATTCTAATTTTAAATTGACTACTTCTAGAACAGATGACGTCTCTGTCTCGCTGACGGTTAGTCATTCTCTCTTTTTCCTATTTCTCTTACAGCACTTATCAGGCCAACTCGTTTATAATGCTAGGCGCTATACAAATTTACTAATTTTTCTTCTGGAATTTCCAATTTCAATGTTAATAAATTATTTTTTTCTAAATTTAGTAAAGCAGTATAACCACCACGTGAGTTCTTATAGGCCTGTTACCCTGTTACATAGACTTGTTACCTGAAAGAACATTCACCAGCAATTTCCTAGAAAGTTTTTTCTTTCGGGAATTGTCTCATTATTGTTAAAAAAAACCCAAAAACCTCATAAGGTGACAATTGAACAAAGAGTTATACCCAATATTAGGATTTCCTCTTAATGTAAAACCAAATAAATACAGTTTTACCTTATATCATTCCAATCATACTCAAAAGGACAAACATCGATTTTGTCTATCTCGAGTATCCAGTCTAATGCTGATAAATTTTTGTCCCTTGATTGAACTCCGGTAGCAATTTCTCAGTCAAGAAATGACGGCTATTTGACCACCTTGAACTCGAACTCACGATTCTGGTCAAAACCTCAGCAAGTCGTGCAATATCGGTATCGCTGCTCCTCAGACTCCTTCGTGTAGAGCTACGCCGATCCCAACCGATCCATGCTTTAAAAAACTGGAACCGTCCGTGACAGTTTCTTAGACCTAGACCGTCCTCTTCTTCGAGAGCTATGGTCCCTTCGTCTGCATCTATACAGCTCAATACGCGAATCCCTTGGCGAACGCGATCGGCCAGATCGTGATCGATGTCTAGAACGATTACCTCTCTTCACTGTGAATTTTTTCACAGTTCACACAATTCACACAAAATTAATGTATATATTTAAATTAATTCCAATGGTCACTATACACTGATCACCGTCAAGGTAAACTCACGTGTGGGGCTATCCCACTTCTGATCTGTCCGGCAAAAATATATTTAAATTGAAAAAAAGAGTAAACGACTGCTTGGGACGACAACCAGAGCAAAAATAACTCTGTCTCACCTCCCCTGAAGATATTAGGTCCTTGGTTGGTTCCACGATCGCCAATGTTTAATCTACGACTCTATGGCGAATATGGGACTCTATCGCTACAAGTCGTCAGCATTATCCAAATGTTTAGATGACGACTTCCACGATTCTTCGAAACAGTCTGCCTCAGCTCAGGTTAGCTTCAGTGTAATTCCATAATAATGTTCACTTCACGATAATAGTATTTTAATCTTGAAATCATGTCTGTATATTGATTAATGGGCGGCCAATCAATGACCTCGTGAATAATGCAGAAACATAGTGATTAGCTGCAATCTCTAAAATGTAAATAACTAACATCTTTTCAAAAATTCCTTCAAAATTGTTCAAACTGTTTGTTGGCTACATATATATATCATTGTTTTTCACTTTTTCTCAAGAATAATCAAGTCAATAACCTGATGTTGCCAACACGGTGCCCAATGACTGTATTTCACCACATTTTAGTGGCCAATCATACAATCATTGGCCTATGCTAATTACTATGTCTTCGTGGTCAGTGATTGTGTTTTTGACATTATTGTTAATTTTGTAATGGACTGAAAAGAAACCAGCGCCCTCAAAAATAAATTGTCGTTCCTGGAAAATCTGAGGTTATGTCAAGTTCAAACGTCGAGGCAGCAAAGGAGCAACAGGACACCAAGAGGATCCCCAATGACTTTGACCTGGTAAGCCGACCGAGTCTTTGACTTCGTGAGGGCGTTCACGTGAATTTATCAAGGAAAACCCAACCAGAGGAAAGGCTAAGAAAAGCTATAGGAGAACGTAATTTGGCATCGCTTGGCATCCATCACTATCAGCAATCAACGGATCGCTTTTCGAGAAGAACTCTAATTGTTATAGGTCATGTATTTGATTTTTCAGTTTCGAGTCCGGTCGCGTAATTGAAAATTTTTAACAGGATTTTTGAGAGTAACGACTGCATGAGAGAGCGATACTAAAGTTTGAACATATTTTGATTTAGAATTTTTTTAAAAACATTTTAAAATTTACATTTAAAATCGATAGACGCTAAAGTGAAGATACTATGAAGAGAAATTTTCTTTGTTATTTCAAATAGGCATTAACTGGTACTTCATTTGAAATAAAAAGGCTTCATGCGTTGTATAATATTTCGAGACTGTGAGTGCTCTGATATTGTTCTTAGATTTCACCGATTAATTAGCAGTAGCAAAAATAATTTCTCTATGAAATAAATTTCTGAATTTTCGGGCTATAAGTGAGCTGAAGTAACCGCGGTAAAAGTATACCCTAGCTCGTATAAAAAGTACTAACTTCACGGGTGTGTACATGAAAGTAGAATCTTGAAAGTATAGTTATATGTATGTACGGTTACTTGTCATTTAGAAGCATCAAAACTTTCCACCTTTCTTAATATTTGATCCCATTTATGAGTTATAAGTTTTTACTGTGATTATTTGATTGCATCTACTAAAATCTTATTTTATTATTACTGCTATATTGCCACTGTGCATTGCCATCAACTTTCAAAAGTGTTTATTTCACTGAATGGATAAGTAACTATTCACTGATTGTCAGATTTAGAGAGTATTTCGAAAATCCCTGAGACCTTTTATAATTAATCTTCAATTTTTATTCATTTAAATTTTGTGCATTTTTTGAATGTAAAGAAAAATAAGATGTCGGTGCATCGAACTGATTATCCATCATTCTCCTTGACTGTGACGTTTTTGTCGGCTGATGCTGGAAATTCGAAAACGAGAATGGTTCGTTTCTCAAAGTCAAGAAGAACTATGTCAGGCCTCAAGTGTGCAACTTGATTAAGTGTGCACTTAACTGAGCGGTATTAGGGCTAATGTCGCGAGAGTGGCAGAGATGGCAATGAAGCACTCCTAATGTCACATTGTGCCTTTGGATGATACCTTTAGATAACATGATCTGCAGCTATCATCGGGAATGTCTTGGCTCAAAATGTGGCGACGGTATGCTGAAGTGGAAATTACACCGTCTCGACACGCCAAAATGAAACCCTCCGTGCATGACTTCAATCAGGGTAATTTAAGGAAAGCAAACGTTAGCATATACGAAATCGACTCATCTTTCACGTTTCTGTGGAAGATGCCGTGCATCCTCTTGTTGAGGGGCTGTTCGCGGAAGTATTTCTCCTGTGCTTTCCTAATGTGGGCTTTCAGAAGTGAGTACTCGAGACGGATAAGATTTGATGCATTGTCCTTAATCCTGATATTGAAGTCAAGGCCAAGTGTTTCAGCAGCCTCCTCCGCTGCTTTGGAGAGAAACGCTCCTTTGCCCACTTCTTCGTGCTTCCTGAACATTTTAGGAGAGGGTTTCATCCATTTTCGACTATATGTGCTGTACCCAGAATAATCGTGTTGTGAAGACATTTAAGATTCCATATTCCGCGACAACCTTGACGACGTGATATGTATAGTCGCGGAACAGAAGACTTAAGGTGCATGCGTTTGTTCATGTGCATAACCTTTCGTGACCCGATATCGAAGGATCTGAGCTCGTCTTTTGGCCATGGAACTACTTCAAATGAATAGAGTACTACTGGGACGGCAAGCATGCTCGTTGCAGATACTTAGTTCCTCGCCGACAGTTCGGAAAACCAATTCCGCCGGATGAGACGTTTGTATCTGCTTCGGAGTGTATCCTTCATAGATGTCACGTACTGAATGCGGCTCTGTAGCACGCCCAGGTATGTATAGGTCTCTCCAGCTCCGAGGTGTCGTATAGCGCTTCTGTCGACGAGCTCAGGGTCTTCGGGGATGCCATTAAGTTTTCCTCGCTTCAAATAATCCTTGGCGCATTCTTCTAGCCCAAACTCCAATTCAATCTCCTAAGAGTATTTTTCGACAATCCCTAGAGCCAGGTGTAGTTGCTCCTTATTTTTAGCATAGATCTTAAGATCATCCGTGTAAAATACATGAGTGACCTTATGCTTTCAATTTCCAGCTTTGCCGTAGAAGTACCCTTCGGAGTAGCGAAGTGTGAGAGATAGTTGCAATAATGTGAGGCAAGAGAGGAGTGGGCTCCTGGTGTCGCCCTGAAAGACACCTCTCTAAAAGCTGACCTTTTTAGTTGTCACATGATATTTTCCAGATGAGATAGTAAATCTGGTTTTCCAAAGCGGCATCAATCTCTCTATGCACCTTACGATGTGCGGATGAACCTGTAAGCTTTCAAACAGATAGATGATAAATAAGTTTATGGGAGGTTGAATCAAAAGCTTTCTGGCAATTAATCCAAGCGATCGATAGGTAGCGCTGGTAGAATGCTAGAATTTTGCCGACACATCTATCGATGAGCCGGTTGTCCCGACATCCTGTTACGCCTTTCCTTGAGCCGCGTTGTTCGTACGTCTCTCGCCACACAGGTACGATTATCCGAAGAATCCTATTATTTAGGATAACTGTGAAGATCTTATACAGTGTGTTCAGACAAGTGATAGGCTGGTAATTCTTAGGGTCAGCTAAGTTGCCCATTTTTGGCAGGAGCACTGTGCGCCCTTCCACCAACCACTCCCGAATAGGCTCTTCCGACTTTAGATATGAGGTGAAAATGCGGGCCAGATGCTGGTGGGTTGAAGGAAACTTCTTTCACCAGTAGGCCTTGATACCATCTGGTCCCGAAGCGGAATAGTTATTAATGCCTCTTAATACTATTTTCACCTCCTCAGTAGTGATGGAGGGGCATTGCTCCTCAGGCGTTATGAGGGCATTGCACAGCTCATTGAATCTATGTATTCTGTCAACAATATGCTGTCTGATGGTCAGCAGCTCTGACTAGTTGAGTGCGTGATGACGGATCCGCAGTTCGCGCGCGAACTGTCGAACCTTGGCGGTGAAATTCCTGCCAGATGTTATGTAGTTTATCACACAATGAATGCGGGACGCGTACTGTCTTGCTCAGCCTATCTTTGCGTCCTGAAGCATCGCTCTTCCGCTATTGAATGCCTGCCCCCGGTTAATCTCAGTATCGCCTTTCTTTCTCTGTTGCCGCCTTGTTCTGGCTGCGGTAGAGTAGGTGCTTCGCTCACATAGCCCCTTTTCTGAAGTTGTTCGGCATGGTTCCTCAGACGTTGATGTGAAAATTGCGAGAGCTCTGGGTGTTTCTCGCAACACAGAGCACGCAGTCGTGCCATGTAACCTCCTTGTTTAGGGGCCCTTCTGGTATCGTAGCACTCCAGCAGGTTGTCCTTGAGCCGATACGTTCACTTAAAAGTATTGAGACTCTGTCGGTCCATCGCATTGACTCCGTCTTGATTGGCTCCCCCAACTCTATGGTAGTCGGCATTATTGTCCGACCCATTGTCTCGAGCCCTGCGCGTTCGATTGTTTTGAAGCCCAATTACTAAAACCATGTTTGGTGTTACCATTGTTGTTGCCACGAGCAGCTAGGAAAAGAGGTTCGCTCATGCTTGTAGAGTCCTGCATGCAAGGATAAGGCTGCATACTCTGAAAAGTCGCACGTTATCCCAGAGTCACCGTTTGAGACACATTACCCACGTGCCATTCAGCTTTCTGCATGATTGTTACGCCTCCTTCGGGATCACCCCTGGACAATTGCCCCCGACTACTTATTAATAACACAGGCACACAAAGAAAAAGAAGTGGACTGTACCAAAGACTACACCTATGAATTCTTATGTATTTTGACGTGCTGAAACCGAGATCGGGGTCAGAAATGCTGTAATAAATAATATACCATGCCACACCATGGTATATTAAATTACAAAAAGCCACCCTTAAAAATAAAAAATCCCACCGAGAGCTGGATCAGCATTAGGAAACGGTCTAAAAATGATTGTGAGAACCAAAATATATAAGTAATTTGATGCACTGACTCCAAGTCCGAGGCCAGAATCGCTGCATCACCGGCCCTTTACCACCCACTTTCACTTCCCTTATATTTTAAAATTGTAAAAAAGCACCCTCAAAAACCGAAAATTCCACTGTAAGGTAGATCGGCCAATCGACCCGACATCGTGATGCGAGAAAAAAAAGGTGCAAGAGTCTACATCATCGACATTGCTTGTCCACTTAACCGAAATTTGTAGGCAACCTATACAACCAAGATTCACAAGTATAGCGAGCTAAGGCATGAAGTAATGATAATATGGAGGAATGTAAAAGATGCATCTATTCATCCTATTGTGATTTTGGCTACAGGCAATGTGCACGCAAGATGCACTGAACATCTTGAACATTTAGGAGTCAGTAGGGTACTGGCAGCAGCTCAGAAGGCGGTTTTATTAAATACCTGTTGCAGTTTAAGAAACTTCGTAGACCATCAGGAAGCAAGCGACTAAAAACGTATAACATCCTCATCTCATCAGTCACTTGACTTAGTCCGTGGCTATGATGAAAAACCGGGTTCCCGCGAGAATAAGTTTGAAAACAAAAATGCTATTAAGAGCCTCGGTGGCTCAGTTGGTTAGGTGCTCAGACTTCAGGTTTCCTGGGGTTCGATCCCTGAGTCGGTACCTCTGGAAATTTTTCTATATACCTTTACCGAGGTTCTGGTGGTTCGGATCCCACCTTAAGCCGTAGGTTTTCCCATCATGCACTTGGCTGCAACCCAGTCCGTGAATGATATTGTAAAAACCAGGCTTTGCCCAATCTGTCAAATTAGGCACAATGCTCTTATCAGATGACTTGTAACCATCTTCAGCCTGAGACACTTATTATTGAATTAATGATAATAATAATAATAATCATAATAATAAATAGTATAAATAGTAATGTATATGTATGTATACCATTAAGCCATTTCCCTTTCAGGGTAGGCGTGACACTACCCGATTCGGGTAGTGTTTCTAGGTAAATAGTAAATAGTAGTAAATAATAATAATAATAAATAATAATTATAATAAATAAATAATAATATTAAATGAATAGTAAATAAAAATATATATAATATAATATATACCGGGACAGCTCCATGTATACTATTCAAAAAATAGAAAAATCCAACTTTAACCAAAAATGCCTTCGACATATTGAGCTGTAACCATTTTAAGCCTGAGACATTAAATTAAATATTAAAAAAGTAATATTATAGTCGCTGAACGTGAGAACACATATGTGGGCGGTTCAGAAGAAAATTATTCAACGTGATCCCATTTAGCTTTCCTTTAGTATATTAGGTTTTTTGGGGTCTTTGATTTTGAATCTGATGTTGGATTTTCAAAATTCAAAATGGCGGATCCAATCTGGCAGACATGAATTATTAAAAAAGTTCGGACCATGATAAAATTGATGATACTTAGGTTTTTGGGTTCGCTGTTTCAAATATCATGTTGTATTTTTGAAATTCATAATAGAGCATCCAATATGGCGGACATGAATTATTAAAAATGTTAGGATCCGCGATTTTGATTTTTTAAAATCAAGCATCAGATTTCGAATCAGCGACACCAAAAACATAACTTTCACCAATTTTATCAATATTCAAACATTTTTAATAATTCATGTCCACCATATTGGATCCGCTATTCTGAATTTCGAAAATCCAACACCAGATTTTTCAGCTGCGCCAAAAACCTAAGTGTCACCAATTTAATCAAGGTCCTAACATTTTTCATAATGCATGTCCATATTGGATCCGCCATTTTTGAATTTTGAAGACCCAACTTCAGATTTGAAATCAGCGACCCCAAAAACCTAAATGCTACCAATTTTATCCAGATACAAACATGTTTACTATTACATATCCGCCATATTGGATCCGCAATTTTAAATTTTGAAAATCCAACTTCCGATTTGGATTTAATGACCCCAAAAACATTGACCTTGCAAATATCACGTGATTCTGATGTTTTTTCTCAAAAACATTTTTGCATTACATATACGTTCTTTTTCGCCTGACTGTAAAGGGGTTAATTAAAAATTTCTATTCCTTTTTGGGTGAACAATTTTTGTCTATTACACTGCAAAAAAAAAGTATCATTTCAAGGCTAGTTTTCGGTATTG
>CAKNYM010033964.1:0-31774 GCA_932195095.1 Andricus curvator
TTTTTTAGAATTTCACAGTGCGAATAGAGTCTCTGATTTTTGGGCTCGTCAAAAATACCAACGCCGATTTTTGGGCTTCAACCCTTAACGTTCAAAAGCAACCCCTTGACACGACGCAGATATGACTTTGTCAAAAAAGAATCTTTTTTAGAATTTCACAGTGCGAATAGAGTCTCTGATTTTTGGGCTCTTCAAAAATACCAACGCCGATTTTTGGGCTGTAACCCTTAACGTTCAAAAGTAACCCCTTGACACGACGCAGATATGACTTTGTCAAAAAAGAATCTTTTTTAGAATTTCACAGTGCGAATAGTCTCTGATTTTTGGGCCCTTCAAAAATACTAACGCCGATTTTTGGGCTTCAACCCTTAACGTTCAAAAGCAACCCCTTGACACAACGCAGATATGACTTGGTCAAAAAATAATCTCTTTCAGAATATTACTGTGTAGGGTCGCTAATTTTTGGGCTCCTCAAAAATAACAACACCGTCAGAGAATTACCTTTTTTAGAAATTTACTTTGTAAATGTTTCAGACTCAGAATTTTATAGGGTGAATAGAGTCTTTGATTTCGGGGCTCCTTGAAAGTTGAAATTCAAATTCATAGATAGGCGTTCGATTTTTTAGACGTAGGAGTGTTTTTTTTCAAACAAAAAATCAAGCATTCGTGAGCCAAAGAAAAGCCCAACACTACTTTCTATTTTGTTTTTTCCATGTTTGTGTTTTTACTTAGGGGTTGTTTTTTTGTACATAGGGTGGTTTTGCACAATTTTGTTTGGTGCATTCGTGAGCCCAATATGAGCCACAAATTATGATGCACTTTATTTTTTTCAGATTTTATTTTCGACAAGAGGGTGGTTTTTTTGCACATAGGGGGTGGTTTTTTGAATTTTTTTCCGTGCATTTGAGAGCCCAAAATAAGCCCAAAATTGTGGTGTACTTTTTTTCTTCCTAGTTTGAGGTTTTATATAGGGGGTAGTTTTATTTCCGGCAGGGGTAGTTTTTGGAAATTGGTTTTTGGCGCGTTCAAGAGCCCAAAAAAAGCACAAAATTCTGTCGTCTTTAATTTTTAATTTTTTCAAATTTTTATGTAGTGGAGGTGCTGGCTTGACTCAAGCCACCACCTCCACACCAAATTTGAATTTTCAAAAAAAGTAGTGGAGCCCAAAAATCGGCAATACAGCCCAAAAAAAGCCCAAAAAAAGCCCAAAATTCTGATACAAAAAAATTTAGGAATTTCGATTGTGGAGGTGCTAGCTTGATGGGCCTAAAAAATTGTTTACAACATTTACAATTGTTGATGTTTCATAAAAATTGTGACTAACAGTCACTTTCACTATCATTTAAAGCATATTCATCCGAAAACAAATTTTTTTTCAACAAAAATTACACTATTTGGCTGTTTCCCAATGTCATTTGTTTATAACAATAAAAACAGACAATAATCAAATTATTTGCATTCTGGGAGTACTCTTGCGTCGATTTAAGATCATTCTCATTATATGCAAACCGCTATTGAAGAGTAAATAATGATTTTGTGAAAAATCTTGCTTTTCTCATACTTCGAGTAAACATATAATAACTAAACAAATTAAAATGCAACAATCTCTGACTAAGGTGTTCTTGGCAATTTAGCGCTTTTCAATTAAAAAAAAAAGAATTGCGGATTGGGGCAAAATTGAAGGCTGTAAGGCATACTATCGTTTGTACTTCAACATTTCTATTATTACTGCTAATATTAACCGATTTTCATGAATCTTTTTTTCACTTTCTTGAAATTATATGAATAAACTATTTATGCTAATTAAAATTGAAACACGCGATGCTTTCATAATTTCAGTTTTTTGAACCGGCCTGCACCTCATGACAATGAAAGGTTCATTCGTTTCGGGTAATTCGACGCGCTCGAGATTCTCCACTCGCGCTACGGGGCGTCTTCCTCGTAGCTTTGACGATGGTCGAGGCTCAGGCCTCGAAAATACACACTCAGCTAGTACTGAGCGTCACTGCATTTTTTTTCTATTGTTATTTTCTTTTTGTTTATAACGTCAAATATAAATTTTTTTTCAAAAAACCGAGACTTGACACTAAAAGAGACCAATATTTAGATGAGGTATGCAAAATATCTGACAAAAATATTCAACCGTGCGGCCGGAAACTGGGCAACCATTTTATAACGCTGATAAATCCCCTTAAAGTCTCGGACAAGGAGTCTCTCTCGGACCACAAATATATTTTATTCCTGTTAGCTTTAGCAAATACGGCGGGTTCAAAGATCAGCAACACCAGGAATACACCTTGGGACTCATACAAAGAAAAATTCAAAGATAGGCTCGTGGAATTCCCCACAAGCTAGAGCATCATGGATGAGTTAGAGCACGCCGCGGATTTTCTGCGAAGGACTTTGATTACATCATACGAGAACAAGTGCCCTAAAAGTACAATTAAATCTAGGAAAGGTGAGAAGAGGTGTATACTGACAAAAAATCCGGACGCTTGCCTCGGGCTCATAAGGCTCGATGATGGCGAATTTGCCGAAGATGAAACACTGAATCACCTGATTGAAGTCCACTTCCCAGGTTTTCACCAAACTCAAACCGACCGAGAGGAGGAATGCTGGGACCAGGAGACGGAGGATGTATACCATTAAGCCATTTCCCTTTCAGGGTAGGCGTGACACTACCCGATTCGGGTAGTGTTTCTAGGTGGATAGTTTTCTTGTAGTTATAAATAATTACAAGTGTGGGCTCACCACACCCACGATGTGCCAACAGCACTCAGTATTCTTGAATGGTCACCCATCCAAGTACTAACCGCGTCCAACGCTGCTTAACTTCAGTGATCTGACGAGAACTGGGGTTTTCAGCGTGGTATGGCCGTTGGCCACGCCGACTGGAATTTCGCCGCCAAGGTGGATAATGTCAAGAAGGTTGAATGGGCCACTGGGTCCTTCTGTCCCTTTCAATCACCGGGGTGGATAGCGTCTACCCAATGCTCTGACAAAAGGGCATGGACTTCGTCCTCCCCCGAGGGGGTATTCACTGAAGAATTATCATGACGACCGTCGACTAACTTATCCGAAACCTTCAAGTCGTCCCTATAGTCGTCAGTAGAAGTCTTGGTTAGTCTTTGGTAGTCTCTGAGCATTCTCCCGTACTTCGTGGCAAGTCGGTGGAACTCGGAAAATTGATCACGATCGAACTCGTACGAAAGCGTCTGCTCTGATCATGCGCAGAATAAATTCGAACGGTCTGTGGCTCGCGACCATTCGTGTCTTTCTCACTCTCACTTATTCATGTTGCGAGAAAAAAAGACAGACAACAAAATCGTGATGCTTGCTATCGCCGACACTCCTAACGAGTAAGTCACTGGTCATCTTTAGTCGTCTCAGGTTGTCACTACGGTCTTCGCTAGAGTATCCTCTGTAGTCTTTCTAGAAGTCGGGCAGTACTTGGTACTTTGACTAACACGGACTAACATGAATTCTCAGTGAATAGCCCCTCGTCGTCCCCTCACTGACGAAGCTATTTAGGGCAAGCATTGCCCCTAAACACGTACCATCGGCATGGAAGGACGGAAGAGTGGCCTTAATTTCCAAACCTGGGAAAGAGGGTTACACTGCTGCTAAAGCTTTCCGGCAGATCAGTTTGACGTCTTGAGACAAATGTGAGTATATTTAGTGCCCCGCAAACGATGTTTAAGCTTTAGAGAATATTTCTCAAATTAATAAAGATAAGTGATTTTTAATGTAGGGCTATGAATTCGTCTTGGTTTCTCTATAATTTGAGACGATTTAAATACCACAATAATCTCAGTCAGATTATATTAGGGATATGGAGGATTTACTTTACAATCGTGATAATTTTGATTTATTGAATGAAAATCCGTTAAAACAATTAAGAAGAGACACTTTCAAGATTCTACACTATTGGAGAAAGAATGGACTTTTAGGAAAAGATATAAGATGGACTGATATAAACACCGAAGACACAGTTCTTGCCAGATGTTATGGTTTGAGAAAGACTCATAAAGATGGCTATCCTTTGAGAATAGTTATTTCAACTATTAACACTCCCACGAAATTTTTAGAACAAAACTTTAATTTGATACTTAAAGACTTCATTACAACTTCAAAATACAATATTAAAAATAGCTGAGAATTCAAAAAAATTATTATTCAAAAAACTGTTCCTGATGACCATGTAATGATTTCTTTGGATGTTGTTGCAATGTTTCCGAGTATACCCCTTGAATCAGTTAAACAGGCCATTTTAAATAGATGGGACAATATAAAAACACGTACTCGATGAAGTCAAAAAGATTTTATTTAAGGGATTATTTTTATCATGAACTGAACTTATTTTGAATTCAATGGATCCTTTTTATAGGCAAAAGTTTGTTACTCCTATAGGTTCAGTCATTTCTCCGATTTTAGCAGAAATAGTTATGGAAGATTTGAAGGTCTTTGCTTTCAAGAAGCTAGATTTTGTTTTGCCCTTTTACTTTCGGTATGTTGATGACACCTTATTATGTATTCATCTAGCAAAGTTGCAGGCAATTATCGATGCTTTTAACAATTTTCATCCAAAACTTCAATTTACCCATGAAATAGAGAAAAATAATAAAATCAGTTTTTTGGATATAGAAGTAATTAAAGGTCAGGATGGTAATATTATTACGAATTGGTATAGGAAAAGTACATATTCAGATAGAATTTTAAATTTCTTTTC
Source organism: Andricus curvator (assembly GCA_932195095.1). Classification (NCBI taxonomy): domain Eukaryota; kingdom Metazoa; phylum Arthropoda; class Insecta; order Hymenoptera; family Cynipidae; genus Andricus; species Andricus curvator. The sequence goes on from CAKNYM010033964.1 coordinate 4,730, forward strand.
GACTCGTCCTTTTCAAAGCAAAATTGCAGTAATCAAAAACTTAGTTGACAGAGTTCTAGGTTTGTTCCACGTTTCATTTCACAAACAGAATTTGAATATTGTTAGGAATATCCTTTTTCTTAATCATTACCCACAAAAGTACGTTCTCCCGTTTTTTGGTCAAATTTCGAAAACTATTGAGTTTGTGTTGAAAAAATTTAATATTCATACTATTTTCCGTATACCATTTAAAATGGATTCAATAGTAACTTTTTTAAAGATCCTTTAGATAAATTTGAAAAAGGTGGTGTTGTTTATAAGATCACTTGCAAGATCTGTAAGATGAGTTACGTGAGACAGACTGGCAGACTTCTTAATACTAGGATGGAGGAACACAAAAGTGATGTTCGTTTGGGACGTTGTTATAAGAGTGTTCTTTCTAGACATACAAAAGGGTTTGTTGATGTTGACCATGAGTTTGACTGGAATAATGTTGAAATTTTACATAGTGAAAGTAATGAGAGAGAGAATTCATGGAAATGCTTTATATTAAAAAACAAAATAAATTGTCCATTAATTTGAAAACTGATTTCGATAAATTAAACAAAAGTTATTCTAGTATGGTTAATTACATTTAGCAATAGGTTTTCATGAGTCTTGACTTTCTCTTATTTCTGAAGGGTTTATAACGGATTTGCCTTTTGACCCTCACTTAGATCTCAGGTATCGAGGAGATAGCGTCGTTGTTTCGTCGCTGTTCCCACCTGCTCTAATTTTTCTTACTTTGATAAGGGCGCTGTATGAGCACCGAAACGTTGGTAAATATTATAAATGCTTTCATATTGTGATTAGATAATAATAAAAATAAAAAAGACGAAAGAAATAAAAAAGAGAAGGAAGGGGATTTAGCATTGACTCAAAGAACGTTTTATGAACAGAGATTTTGACTCACTGAAATCTATGTCTATACTGTGACTTTTTTGGATTCGGAAATTCGTCCGCGGTATCGATGAAATCGGATTTTGGATTTTTTTTTCATTATTTTTAATTTTCTTTGAAATAGTATCAGTAGGCCCGGTGGGGCCTCGCTGACAAATAAAAATGCGAACCAGCCGGGAGTATAACTACCGAAAATATCGCGTTCCCTATAGATTATACACAGAGAAAACTTTTACGAATTATGAATCTTGATCTTTACACCATAATTTCTAATAGTGTACTAAACATAATAACTTTTTGCAAACGGGTAATGAAAGATAAATAATTAAGGTTTCCGTCGATATAAATATAATAATGACTTATGCAGCTTATATGGTTGTATTGTTGTTATGAAAGTCCGTGCTTCGTACGAGTTGCCGAAAAAACTTCCGTTCAAGATTCAGGTTTTCCTCCACCCCAAGGTTTAGGAAGAGTTGTGATGACTTCTCTGCCTTCCTCCTATACCATTCTCGGAGGGGGGCGGGGATACAGTATGTTACGGGCAACCAAGGTTCTTTATGGCTTTGACATTATAGTCAATGTAGTGTTTTCTCTCTCTTCTATTCGTTTGCTTTGAGATGTAGTCAACGCATTCATAGAATGATTGTATTTTTAAATTATTTGTTAATTACTGATTAAAATGCAACGTATATTATTTTGCATTTAACTTCACTCGAAACTGTGTAGAATTATGCAGAATAATAATTATTTTAATGAATAATAGAATGCAAGTAATAATAACTTAAGGTTTAACCTCAAAATAAACCCTCGATAGAAAAGGAGGGTCAAAAAACATCGCCAAATAATACATTCTTACTAGCATTAAATAAAAAATTATAGTAGAAACATATGTATATGCAAGGAGACACACAAATTTCTCAAGAGAATGTTGTGAGATCACTAAAATTCGCCAAATACTATTAGTGAATAAAACATTTTGGTCATTAATAGATTTTAATATTTTAATTATTTGTATCCCACAAGTAAAATATCTTCAATTGTAATAATAATATGAATTTCAGAATATGTAATTACAGTCATTTCATGAAAATGCACATTTGACGAGCCTGTCTTTATAATGGACTTTGAATGCATTTCTAAAACTTGTATATAGGCACTATCTAGTATTATTAAATATTACGTAAGACTAATCTATAAAGTTTAGCGATGGGGCTAGTATGATTTAATTTTTCGAAATAAATATACTAGCCCTTTACCATTTGAAAATGGATTAATTTGACATACAATTCCGTAATACAATACACAGTATGTTTTGTATGTAGTATTATTTATTATTATGTTATGTAGTAAATCTATTATTTTCTTATAGACATTGCTTCTTGTGATTATACTTGACCCATCATTAGTGTTAATTTTTATTTAAAAGAGAAGAAGAATGTGCAATATCCTTTACGTTATTTTTCAACTGTAATAAGAACATTCGTCAATGCTTATATTAATGACTTTAATACTGTTCGCCTGTCCTTACATTGTATTTACATTACACAGCTTTAATTTGAATATTGGATTTAATGCTTTCACGATTATTCCTTACAATAAATTTAAAGTTTTTTCGGGTTTCAATCGTGTGCGAAACTACAAATCTTGCCGACGTTTCGTGAACATTGCAGTTCACTTATTCAGGGCTGACCTGAAACTGTGATTGGCCAGAGCGCTCCATGGTGGGGACTGGTCGAACTTGATGGCCCAATCAAGTATTTTTTTAAAAACCCGGGAGGACGGAAAGCCAAATCGGACTGGTATTATATCCATTGTCCCTATTGATGTTATTAGGGTGTTTTGAGATGTCGATTGCTTCTCTATGTTTTCTTGGAAAATTCTTTCTTTTAAGAGAAGCAAACTTGTTTTATGTAGAATTTATTTGGATTTAGATGTTCCCAAATGGTTTTTCCACTGCAAGAATTTTGGGACGATGTTGTTGTCCTACACCGTTTTAAGAAAGCTAACGATGTTAGTAGCTTAGCTTGAGAAGACCTGAGCTTACTAAAAGTGTTAGTTTTAGTAAGAAAACTCTCCCCGTTACACAAACTACTGTTTGTGTCAAAAATATATTCACGTCGTTCAAAACGAAACAGGAAAGAGGACGATGCTTTTGTTTCAAGATAACTTTTTCTCTGAGTGTAATTATGTATTTAATGCTAGTAAGAATGGATTATTTGGCGGCGTTTTTTTACTTTCGTTTCTTTCGAAGGTTTGTTTTGAGAGATTATATATTAACTTTCTATTAAGTGAATAATACTTTATAGTTTATTCTAGCAAATTTTGTCGACTAAAAAATAAAATTCATTAAAATAAATATACATACTGTAACGTTGTGGCCTGCCACTCGTTATGGATCCTCCCCAGATTGAATTAATTTAATAACAAAATCTATTATCGTGAAGTCACCCATGGCCAACACTAGCTCATATCAGATTAATAAGGAGTGAGTGAGAAGGTGTGCTGTGTGAGTATAAATAGAGCCAAGTTAGGTTAGGTTCACATATTTTTCTTTTTTATTTATTCAGGAAAAAATTCAAATCACTTGTTACTTGTTACTTAAACTTAGGATAAATAGGTACCATTGTCCATTGTAACTAGGGACTGACGTCCTGTCTCGATTCACTGGAGTATTCCTCACTATCCCATACTTGCTAAAAACCTCCGCACCATCCAACACGTTTCGTCGCACAGCTGACCAACAGAAAATCCACTATCCGGTGCACTATTCATCGACGATGGGTCTGTCTACCGATACTATCCGACTCGAAAATAATCCATGCTACTCGGGATTATTTTAAACTCACGACGTACCGGGCCATACTCTGCTCGGCACCTGTCAAAACAAACTGGCGTAGCCATCTTGCCAAATATTCGAACCGGTGTGCTACCAGAGGGACACCCAGTCAACTCTCACAGAGCGGCAACCGGATACCAAGTTAAAGAGGGCAGCACCTGACAGCGGAAGATTCTGGCGGGACGGAGAGAAGTGGGAAAGCCGAGGAGAACGAAATTCACGACAGTCTAGTGTCGGCCATCGGCTGAAAATACATCCTTAGACGCCCAGACAGGAATTCCGGTTCTTTTTTAACCAACTTTTCCCAGGCTTGGCTTGTAAAGGATTTTGAGGGGTACGAGAATCTTCCTGAATTGAGGTAGACGTCAGCAGACGATTATGTTTTTCCTCCAGATTTGTTGATTTAGAGTTTGAGTTTAGTTTTTATTTTGGAGTTTTGTGAATTTCGAGATGTCGGGATTTCGGTTTAAAATACGAGTCCACTATCTTAGAGATTTTTCGAGAAATGATGCGCATCCCTTCCAGCATGACGCCATGGATTTTGTGGGCGTTTCTTTCGTGTTGTTAGTATTAAGCCGTTTTAATGTAATTTTGAGCCTTCTTTTGTTTTGACCGGTTAGGCAAAGTTTTTAATGAAATGTTGTTTTGCCCCTCTGGCTTACAGAGTATTCATTTACTAAATTTTTATTAAATAAATACATACCTTATACTTAATTAAATTAAATTTAGTGTCGTAGTGTTTTCTCGCCCCCACGAATCCCTCTACCCTGAACTAGGTACTTTTTATGAGAGCTTCTTTAAATTTAAAATTTAAGACTTTGTAGACATTCTTTTTTGGAGTGACGCCGAGGAGGCGTCTGGCGCCAAACCAGGTAATTATCATATTCATTCTGTTTTAAGCCATTTTGAGCGTTGTTCTCCGCTCTGCATCCCACAGAGCTGGGAAAAGCGTTACAAAAGTGGCGCCCAACGTGGGGCGACAAAACATTATGACTGGGACACAACTATGAATTTCTCGAACTTCCTGTGTTGAGAATATTGCACCACAAAGCGCAATTTTGTTTCGTGCGAACTATTTATCTGTTAGGTATTATAAAATATCTTTGGATTTCATGAATTTCTGATTTTTATTACCCGTTATATTTTATTATGGAAATTTTATTGCTGTATTATTATGTACTGTATTATGTTTTGTTGATACCATGATTTGTTGTAGACGACTTGTATCTTGTGCCATTCAATATTTTCGGGATTCGATGATTATGCGGTGATAAAATTTGATTGTGGACGGGATTTCAGGAGTTCGGGATTTATTTTTTTGTGAAACCTAGGAAGTGTTCGTGAAATTTATTTTGTTAATTTTCGCGATTATTACGGCTATTAATACGGAATTCTGAAATTACTGTAAGTTTCGGATTTCGAAAGAACTATTGAGAATTCGCAAGAATTTCGGAAATGCTTTAAGGATTTTTTTATATTTCGTAAATATCGTCGGGATTCCGTCTCGAAGTTCTGAATTATTTTAGAATTTTCAGGAATTTTGGTAAATATCAATACCTCAAACTCAACGCCGACGACATGACGATGAGGTGGCGCCTAGTTAGGTTCCACCAACACTGTCGTCACATGCATGAGACGTGGGAAGAGAGTGGGGAGCGAGACTTGAAAGCCGAGATAGAAAGGCTTCGCGTTACGCGTAACGTTGCTACTGCATACCCACCATCGCCTCTCAACGCCCCTATGACAACATTGCGCGTTCAGACATCGGATTTCTCAACGGATTACAATACGCTCGCGGTTACAGAACCCCTGTTCACAACAGCAACGAGCGTTGGTAGCTTAACTTTTGCGCGGAGTCTGGCGAACGTAGTTACGTTCTCTCCGCTGACACATACAGCACCCATGTACACACCCGCGAGTCGCTCTACTATGATTCCTTCAGCCTTTCCGGAAGTAATCCAGACGACGAGAATTAGAATGACTCCTTTCACTGCTGATCGCGCTTCAACTAGTGGCCTTGGGAATGGCTTGCCTTCGATGAGTTTTCCAAATTTCTCGAGACGTCGAGAGGAGGAGACTCATTCGAATGCGAGCTACGTCACGGCCAATTTACCGAATAATAATCCATTTTTTGATTAATTCGTGCCAATGGATGATCCCTTTTGCACGGAGAATTTCCCCTGCAGACATTTGGATGACCAAACAAGAATCCAAATGTCCTCTCGAACCCAGTAAGCGGATTGCCGACAGGTTTAGTCAGTGAAGTAGGGATGATACTCATTCAATAATGAGAAAGTGGAATATCAGTTACAACGGAAAGCGCGACAGCAGTGCGGAATAGTTCTTCACTCAGATCGAAGAACGTAGGAAAGGCAGTTCCTTATCGGACGAGGATCTGTTTCGAGCGCTCCCTTTTTTATTAAAACCACCCGTACAACACTGGTACAGGTTCCACCGTGAAAAATGGGATACGTGGCAGCAATTTACCATCGCTTTCAGGCGTAGGTACGGGGGAATAAATTCCCCGATGCGAGTTAGGGATGAAGGGCGCAAGAGGAACAGGGTCCAAATGAACCTATGGCAGATTATCTGCTAAATATTCGCCTAATTTTTCAACATAATGATCTTCCGATGTCAGAAAGAGAACATTTGCAAATGGCAATAAATAATTTACATCCTAAATATTTGGATGCCCTTCCAAAAACGGATTATTATTCTTTTGAGGAATTAGAAGATGCTGGCGAAAGGTTCGAAGCGTCTAAGATGATAAGCAAAGCGTATCTACCCCCTCCACCTACCCAAGATAGCGTTTTGCCCGAATTTGCCTACCGTAACAATACCGGAAAATCGGAAGGGGTGGCCGCTACGGAGAATGAGTTCAGAGTGCAGAGTTCATGGTGAAATTAACGATAGCAAAAGCGACGATCGAGGAACTAATATCCCGAATAATAATTATTCCACCAGCATTCCAAGTAATGCATGTGCTGTAGTAGGTCCTCCCGATGTATAAATCTATCAAGGACCACAAGCGTTTGATACACCTCCTACTTTTGGTGCTTATCCGCTTTACTTTAATTATGGGTTTTATACCGGCTTTCCTCAGGTATCAATGATGCCAGCTAATCTCGGTTATTCTCCATTGAGCACCCATGCTGTTGAAGCATCGAATTTGTCGACTGCTGCGGTGGGCCCAAATGTGAGAGGTGTGAATCCCCTAGCGCCAGCCACCTTAGTGTGCACTATCGATGGTGGAACTTCAATAGGGGAGCACGGCTGCTGCTGGAATTGAAAAAAGCAAGGACACTTTTATCGTGCCTACTCCAAACCTAAAAATGTTTTCTGCCACATTTGTGGTCAACCCGGCCAAATTTCTACGAATTGTAGCGGATGTTCGTGACCAATGTCGGGAAACGAGTAGGGGGTGAGCGGCGCCTGTTTATTACTGTTATTGTCAATGGCCAGTCACTACACGGACTCTTCGATCCAGACTCGTGCTGTACCTATGTTGGTGAGCCAGCCTTTGGGAAATTTTCGAGTTTGCTTAAGAAATTAGCGGATCAACCACACCCAGATATAATGTACCCTAACGGGATGATCGAGGAAACTGCCGGACAAGCCACTTTACCCCTTACATTTTTAGGTTTAAGCAAATTTTTGCAGATTCGTTTTGCACCAACTTTCGATTGCGAAGTTTTATTTGGTCACGATTATGCCGAATTATTCGATTTTGACATTAGATTTAAGCCTCGCATTTGGAAAATAGGTAACGGTATTTGGCGAACGTATTAGGGACAGCAAATTGGTTCCGAAGCAACCTTGTCTCCGGAAGTACCAGATAATCGTGTGGAAGTTGCTGATATTTCTCTGTCGAATGAAGCCATACAAGCCTGTGCTGGCATCAAGGAGGCTAAATATTTAGACGACATTGTTAAAAGAAAAATTCTTCCTATGCCAACCAAGCTTCCTATCACACACATGGTGGAACACCATATAGATATTCAGGGAAATTCTCCCATCAGACAAGCTTATCGGCGTCTTTCTCCCAAGGTTGAAGAATCCTTGAGAGAATCCGCCCAAAAGCTGGGAGCTGAGGGAATTATAAGTCCTAGTAAGAGCGAATCGTGTAACCCAGTTGTAATGATTAGGAAGCCTGATGGATAGACTTTGTATAGACTTCAGGAAATTAAATGAGGTGGCAAAGAAAGACGCGTACCCAATGAGAAATATTAGCAAAATTTTAGACAATTCCATCAGATTCCTCTCTCCGATGAGTGTAAGGAATTCACTCCTTTCCCAGTACCGGGCAAGGGTCTTTATCATTACAATCGTATGCCATTCGGATTATCGGGAGCTCCAGCAACGTTTCAGAGATTGCTGGATCGACTGATAACACCAGAATTTGAGCCCCATGCATTTGCGTACATGGACGACATTATTGTAGTCAGTGAAACCTTTGGAGAACATATTCATTGGTTGGAGAAAGTCTTAGATGTGATTATCAATGCCGGACTTACGGTCAATCCCGATAAAAGCGAATTCGTTATGGTATGGTCTCGTGGTATAGGCGATTTATAAAGGATTTCTCCCAAAAGGAGAACCACTCTATCGATTATTAAAGAAAAATTGAAGGTTCGAGTGGGGGGAAAACCGGGAAAAGGCCTTCCAAGAATTGAAATTCGCGTTAATCTCCTCTCCCACGTTATCTAGACCAGATTTCAGTTTGCTGTTATGTTTACAAACGGATGCAAGTAGTAGGGTTTGGGAGCCGTCCTCACACAAATCCAAGATGGCGTGGAACACGTCATAGCCCTTGCTAGTCGGTCCATGCAAGGCGCCGAGAAAAACTACACCGTGACGGAACAAGAATGTTTAGCGGTGGTATGGGCGGTAGGAAAATTCAGACCATGTTTGGAGGGGTATCACTTCGCAGTGATTACAGATAATTGTAGTCTCCGATGGCTCTGTCACTTGAGAGACTCTACTAGGAGATTGGGTAGATGGGCCCTTAAGTTGTTACAATATGACTTTGAGATTAAACACAGAAAAGGTGACTTTCACCATGTACCAGACCCGCTCTCGCGCATGTTTGAGCCGGGCTCTGAAGTGGTATGTGCCATTGGCGAGACTGACTATCTTTGGTATACCCGAAGAACCAAACTGGTCCAAGAAATGCCGTATCAATTTCTGTATTGGAAATTAGAAGGCAATCGATTATATTACCATCGCCCTGACCAACTGACTGATCCATTGTTGCCTGATTTGGAGGCATGGAAGCTGGTCTTGCCGTTGGAGCTTCGAGGCAAGTCAATGAGTGAAGCGCACGATACTATGACGTATATAAACTTAGGTGTGGATTCGACGGTGGCAGCAGACTTGATGGGTCCGCTGCAACCTAGCCGCTCTGGTTACTCGTATGTCTTGATTTTCCAAAAAATGTTTATTAAATGGATCGAACTCATGCCCCTTCGAAAGGCCAATGCCGCTAACGTCCAAAAAGGATTCGAGGAAACGGTTATATTTAGATGGGGAACTCCTGAAGTATTGTTCACCGATAATGGCACTGAGTTCGTGAATAAACTGATTTCAAAGGCCGCATCGGAATTAGGGATTACGCACTCGACTACACCACCGTATCATGCGCAAGCTAATCCGATTAAGAGGGTTAATCGCGTGTTAAAAAACATGATATCATCCTTCGTAAAGGGTGATCATTGTAGCTGAGACAAACATCTTCCCGATTTCCGCTTTGCGTATAATACCGCCGTACACAGTTCCACTCGTGTGTCGCCAGCGCTCTTAAACTATGCTAGAGAGCCTAGACTGGCAAAAACGTTGAGAAAACAGGAAGAGGGAGCCCCCGATATAGTTCCGTTAGTATTATAATCGCCGTAGACGAGACATTCGCTACCAAGTAGGTGATATTGTGTGGCGTAAGGCTCATACTTTATCGTCGGCTATAGATTATGTTGCGAAGAAGTTGTCTCCGAAATATGCAGGTCCGTTCAGGGTTATAAAAGTAATATCACCGGTAGTTTACGAAATCCAGGATGAGTGCGGAATAATAAAGAAAGCTCATATTAAAGATTTAAAACACTACTGGTCGATTGATGCGAACCTAGTTAAAGAAAAATCTCTTTCACGGCTTCGAGATTAAAGAGAAAATTCGCAAGTTCCGCCCGGGGACGCACAGTGGGCTAAAGTGAGAAAGTTCGTGACAAAATCGTAGAAATTTTGATAGGAATGAGCTAGGATAATTTTTTTTTGGAATTACAGATAAATAACTATAGAATAGAGGAAAAATACGGAAAAACTGACAGAATATATTTTTGACCTTGAAAATGTAGGTTAAGTTTGACATTTTTTGACAAAAAATTGTGTTATTTGATATAATGGGCGCTCAGACATTATACTTAACATGCTATATATATTTTTTTTTATAGATTTTGTCATGCCGAATCCAAATCCGGGCTTTAAATCAGCCTAGGACCTTTTGTTCGGAAGAAAAATGCAATTGAATTATCTATTTTAAACCTTCATGGCATGAATGATTTCCACTAATGTAAATTTGACTATTTGTCGTAATAAAGGGGTTTTCGGGTCGCTGATTTCGAATCTAGAGTCAAAATGTCAAAATTAAAAATGGCGGATCCAATATGGCGCACCAAAATTGTAAGACCGAGCTGATATGACTGAAAATTACTGTACTGGGGGTTTTCGGGTCGCTTATTTCGAATCTTAAGTCAAAATGTCAAAATTCAAAATGGCGGATCCAATATGGCGGACCAAAATTGTAAGACCAAGCTGATATGACTGAAAATTACTGTACTGGGGGTTTTCGGGTGGCTGATTTCGAATCTAAAGTCAAAATTCAAAATGTGGGATCCAATATGGCGGACCAAACTTGTAGAAATGTAACAGATTTGATTTTCACTTTAGATTCGAAATCGACTACATAAAAAACCCCCAAGTAGCGATTTTTAATAAAATCGGTTATGTTATTACACTGACATTCCGCCATATTGGATTTTTGGATATTGACATTTTGACTTAAGATTCGAAATCAGCTACCCGAAAACCCCCAGTACAGTAATTTTCAGTCATATCAGCTCGGTCTTACAATTTTGATCCGCCATATTGGATCCGCCATTTTGAATTTTCACATTTTGACTTTAGATTCGAAATCAGCGACATGAAAACCCCTTTAATACGACAGCTAGTCAAATTTACATTAATGAAAATCATTCAATCCATGAAGGTTTAAAGTAGATCATTTCAATTGCATTTTTCTCAAGAACAAAAGGTCCTAGGCTCATTTAAAGCCCGGATTCGGATTCGGCATGACAAGTTCTATAAAAAAATATATGTCGCATGTTAAGCATAATGTCTCAGCGCCCATGGTGTCAAATAACACAACTTTTTGTCAAAAAATGTCAAACTTAACCTACATTTTCAAGGTCAAAAATATATTCTGTCAGCTTTTCCGTATTTTTCCTCTATTCTATAGTTATTTATCTGTTTCAAAAAAAATTATCCCTCTAGCTCATTCCTATCAAAAGTTGTACGATTTTGTCACGAACTTTTTCACTTTAGCCCACTGAGGGACGGTTCAAGAGCTCAGGAGGCGCAGGAGTCATACCAGCCGCAGGACGTCCCCGATACCGCGAACTTACATTCAGACGGACATGTTCCGAATAAACCGCGAACCAATCGACAGGTCGAACTGGTTCCCGTCCTATGCCAGGATACCACAGGACCGTCTGTTCAGGCCCGTACAAGTCTCGAGACCGGAAACCCCAAAATTCCTCCCAGAAGGAAGAGAGGAAGGCCCCGAAAATCCAGAAGCTCAGGTGAGTGCGGAACAACTACTTAACCCAACGCCACTGGAGCTCCGCCGCTAACCGAAACAAATACCACCACCGATCAACCACCGAGTCGCAAATGAGAAAGAACTCGTCGAAGAACCATCGGTATCCCAGTTGCACACCACGTCCGCCGCCGTGGTCCAGATAGGCCCCAGAAAATCCAAAGGAGCCATACCAAGGATTCCATTCCACCCGAAGCCAAGGAGGCGGAGGAAGGACCCCGCCGTAGTAATCGGCTCAGAAACAGAAAATAGGGTACCTTTCGAATTCTGTCCTACCTCAGGGCCAAAGGTGAAGATCGGAATTGAGTTGTGAGAGCTGGAGGACGGCGACGTGAAGGGGAAGCGTGACCTGGGAAACAGGGTGAACGGGAGACCGAGTGACTTTAGATTCAGACCACCCTCTCACCCAGGCCTTAGCGGACGCCATCCTAAAGCGACTTTAGTTCGCGGGTTGGTTTTTTAGGCATTCCGTGCACTACACGGGTACCGTGACCCTGATGTATAGTTACTTGTAAGCTCTTTCGTGTCGTTCTCATAGTAGTTGTAAGCCTTTTCGTGTAGCCCTGCAGACGCTAGTTAGTTTTAAGCCTTTTAGTGTAGTTTTTAGGGTGTACAGTTACTTGTAAGGTTCAAATTATTTTTTTTTAGCTGCCGGATTGCAGAATTTTTACAGAACACTTTACGTTCCAAGATTTTCGAACGTTTCTTTTCTTTGACACCAGGCTTTTCTTCTTTCTTGGAGTTGCAATGACTTTTCCAGACAAAGTTGTTAACCTAGTTGTCTAATTAGTATTTAAATTTAAACGTCAAAATTAAGGGATCAGTCTACTTTAGACGCTAAAAAAAGGCGATATTTGGGAATTTTTTATAAGCATGCTATACAAAATATTGTTATAAAACTTGTTAGGTTTGATAAATAAAGTCTTGAAATACATCAAAATTTTTTGAAAACTTACTTTATTCAGTTTTTATGTACAAAAACCGCAGCTGAACTTAACTCCTCAAAAAGTAGGTAGGTCGATGGTAGCCATGATAACGGCTCATCGGAAACAAAAAAACAAAGAGTTTCAGATTTCAGTATGACTGTGGCTTTAGCATGACCTATGCATATTAATATTTATCAGTAAATAACAAAATGACGGGCAAAAAAAAAACAAAAAAACGAGGTATTTTTCACTGTTTTTGGCACACACAAAAATTGAGATTAAAATTTTAACGAGGTCGTAGGTCATGCTGAAGCTATTTATGTGTAGAATATTAGGTTAAAATTTCATAAGGATCGGTTCACTGGTTTTGACGAAATCATGGCTACCGTACGAAAAAACATTGTTTCGAGAAAAACGCGTTCAAATTTTTTTTTAATGAAAAATCGTAGTAAAAAATAGCAAACATTAAAATTTTAAGACGGTCGTAGGTCATGCTGAAACTATTCATGTGTAGAATATTAGGTTAAAATTTCATTAAAATCGGTTCACTGGTTTTAAAGAAATTATGGCCACCATAAAAAAATCGATTTTTCGAAGTTGACAAAGTAGACTGATCCCATAAACTTTATTGATGTTAGCACTATCGCGGACGAATTTCCGAATAAAAAAACTATTAGTATGAACATGGATTAAGGCGAGTCAAAATCTCTGTCCATAAAACGCTCTTTGAACCGAAGTTTCATTTGTCAACCCCTCGACCTAACCCTTGAGAATTTCGCAAGGGGCACAGCCACAGCCCAGTTATCGTCCCAGGTAACGGGACCAAGGACCCAAACAGAATCTTCGGTAGACAATGCAAATCCCCTCATTCGACCCTACCCTAATAGCACGGAACGTTCGCGAGACGTGTAAAATGTCCGCCCCTTCACGGAGAAAAATGGATGTTTAAATGTAGATGCTCAAAGGATAAGATTGTACCGCCTAAGGGCGTAGTCCCATAGAGGAAGATTAGTAGAATAGTGGAACAGTTTTGACCAATGAGGTGACTGCTAGAGCTTGTGAAGGCACCTCATTGGTCAAAACTGTTCCACTATTCCCTAATAGCACGGAACGTTCCTGGAACGTCCCTGGAACATTGCACGGGCACCTTCGGAACGTTCCAGGTACGTTCCCGGGACGTGTAAAATGTCAACCCCCTTGAAACGTTCCAAAGAGGACTTAACGTTATTGTTATTATTATCAATAAATATCGCATAAACTGTAAGAGATAGGTCATAATCGATGTCAGTTTATAATATGGATATCATATTATACTGCAGTATATGCGGTACTCAAAACTCAAAAATGACATCCATTTTTACCTGTCTCTTACGGTTTACGAGATATTTGTTGTTAAAAATAACAATAACGGTAAGTTCCCTCCAGGTGCCAGCGTAACGCTCCTGGAACGTTCCAATGGAATAAACACCAAGGGCGAACATTGTACACGTCCCGGGAACGTGCCTGGAACGATCCGAAGGTGCCCGCGGAACATTCCAGGAATGTTCCGTGCTATTAAGGTCCCTAATTCTTCTTCTGACCGGACAAGACGTTTCTGATGGACAGCCTCCCAAGATGTCTTTTCGAGGACGATCGAGCTTGAAGCTTCCCATCTGTCAAACTCAAATCTGTTGATTCCTAGAGTTACTTACGAAAAAAAGCTCTTCTTAGCGACTAGAATCTCTTCCTGCAGATCAAGTTTTTACTGATTGCAAGATCACGGTCAAAGGTTTCACTCAATGTCAACCTTGATATAATTTGGACCCCTGTCGGTGAAACGGTACAGTCCGTTTTTAGTAATAGCTCTTCTTCACGACTCGATTCTCTTCCTGTAGACCAAGTTTTGACTGATTTCAAGATCACGGTCAAAGGTTTCACCCAATGTCAAGCTTGATATAATTTGTACCCCTGTCGGTGAACCGGTACAGTCCGTTTTTAGTAGTATTATGCGTTGAAGGAATGGAGTTCGTGACGCTAATTTTCTCTTTAGTATCTCTAGCCCGGATCATCAAATCCGGTAATCATAAGATTCTAAGTATAAGCATAAAGTAGAATCAATCGGTTTTATAAAATTAATAATAATAGTGCATCGCCCGTATAAGCCTCTCATCAGACGACCGTGGATCATTTCATATTAATAAACCTAATTATACCAAAATCCTTTCCTTATTTCTTCAACCTTCAGCCTTTTCAGGAAAATAAAGGGTGTGGGCGATTCTCTTATCTCGACAGGACAGGGATCCTTAATAATTCTCCAAAACCGCTCGGAAACGGGTTCACAAATTAATTCTCTAAAAAAATTCCCCCCTGCTCACCTCATCTCTGAGAGGTAACAATGCCTTATTTGTCTAGTTCAACTAAAGACATGTCACACATAAAACTTAGAAAAAATCTGATAAAAATTAACAGAATCTTAAGAAATTTAATTTTTGCTCATTTCCAACAAATTCGAACCTTAACAGAAATTACATACTCCTTTTATTTAAATTTTTTATTAGCATTTAATACCAAAAAATGTACACAACAAAATTACCATAATTTTGGAACAAATAGGGAGGTTTTTAAATTTTTGAAAATAAAAATTTGTTGCCCTTACTGCGATACCGTAGGACCATTTTTTATTTCAAAAAGTCATTAGAGACTTTTATTTGTAATAATACATAGCAACTTTTCAGCACAATTTTTTATTTTTTTAAATTTGGTATCTTCGACCCACTCTAATCGACACTCTGAGATAAAATGAAATATTTTAAATTAACATAAAAATAAACGGAAAAAGGCTTGCAACAAAATAAAAATATAACCTGATAATATACATTTTTAATGTAAGCAACTGAAAATGTCAAACTTAGTCTCAAGACGTCAACATTTGAAGAGCTTAAGATTATGTAATTTAAAATTTTAGCATTAGAAATTTTCAAGAATTGCAAACCAAACCCGGACTCGTTCAAAATTGTATAATTTCATGTGATATTTAAAGTGATCGGATAAGATTTATAACTTTTATAATAAAAATGAGATAAATCCTGTCAAAAAATAAATTTACTCTCATTTTCTGGATTTTCGATCCAGCCAACCTGTATTTTAAATGAAAATGTGTGACGAGAATTTAAAAATACCTTTTGTCTATGAGTTGGGTGTAACAAATCACTGAAAGGACTCTTGTGGGGTTCGTCGAAAGCCAACAATGCCAAAGTTCTTTCTAATTCGCTCAATATATTGTCATCTGATTCTCCAGCTTCGCTTAATTGCTCCTGAGCAAACTGTAGAGCTTCCTCGATTCTGCCAGTCCGAATTAGCTCGATAAGATGCAATTGCTGAAGATGAAAGTAAAGATATCTGTCATTATCAAGTAGTTCAGGATGCAGCTGATTCACCAAATCTGTAGCTTCTTGAATTCTGCCGTTTTGTATAGCGTCGCGAATTCGAATTCTGTCATCCAGGGAATTCAGTTCAACTGTGGGACCCACGCCAGATTCTTGCTGAAATTTCTCCGCAGCCTCTTTGAATCCCTCTGCAATTTATTTTAAAAAATTCACATACATTAGATGCCCGATAATTTCCTCATTTTCAAACATTTTTTCTCAATACATCCCATTAAAGTACACATTACGTATAAGCTGTTGAGTTTCATTTACCACTTATAAACAATTTCGAACAATATTAACGTACCTATTAAAGTGGGGTTGGTGTATATTTTCAAGTATTTTTTTCCTGGTGAAATTAAAAAGAACTAAAAACTGAATATAATTACTTAAGAATAGCTTTTTTAATAGCTTTGAAAATTGTGTTACGATCTAAAAATTATACTTTTTTAATTGCTTCGGGAAGATGAGGTATTGCTGATTGGGTCAGCTTTGGATGGGGGAGTTAATATGGCCGCTAAGAGCCCTATCCGACACCTCAGCTTTTGAGTGGAACACATCCGTAAATATACGCCTACCACTTGGTTGTGCCAAAAAATTCCGACAGAGAGAGCTCGGCTGTGTATTACACTGAGAATCCCATTTAAGTATCTCCGCTTCACGTCGTTCCTAGAATTTCAGTCCTCGGCATTTAGGCGATGCGGGGACCGCGGGACCAAGAGAGAGGCGGTGCTCAGCCAAGCGTGACAAACAGTATGAGAGGAGTACTCCCAGTGCGTTAGTTGTGTCAGCTGTCAACATGCGTCTGAATCCAACAGAAATCCTTCATGTGGCCCTGACTGTTTAAGTTCGGAGCGAGCGAATGTTGTGTTCAATTTAGGTGAAGGCCATTTAGGACCAGACCCAAAACCGCACTTGAATGGGATTTTCAGTGTATACACAGTATAACACTATCTCTCTTATGGGATAATAATGTAATTTATGTAATGCAGGCATGATTGACGGGTTTTATCGCCGTCTTTTTAGCTCTGAAAGTAGCCGTTTACACAACAGGTGGAGCGACATCGAATGCACATGTGCGGGATAAAATTCTGATCATAATCGTACTCCGCACAAGCACATTTGCTGTCGCCCGTGTACAATTATGGCCAGGTCAACTTAACCTTAAATGTCAGACGTGATAAACTTTTAAATCATACCTTTGTTACTGCTGACTCAGATATTGCAAAATAATGTACACATTTTATTTTTCATGATTACTTCAATATTTGCTCCTTATTTTCCACTCATTTTTATTCCAGCTACCCTGAAAAATCTATCATTTCAATAAATTTATATTATCACAATTTATAATATGCTAGTATTGAAACATACGTATTTTCATTGTCTTGTTTTTATAATAAAAAAAGTGTGCATTCTATACAAAAATATTATACACTTTATTGCAACTTGCGCCGTTTCTCCATACATTTAATTTGTTTATTTTCAAAGTTATTTTTTATAATTTAAACTGAAAATTCGCATCTTAGCATAGAGTGGTTCGAAGCAAACTTGTAGATATGATTTAGGCGAAAAATTTTGTTAAATAAAAAGTTATTGTAGCTCGTGTCGTTTTTCCAAAAACTTAATTTTTTTGTTTTTAATGTACTTTTTTAACAAGAGTTTATAACAAATTTGTAGATCTTTTTTGTTTGAACAACTTTTGTTTTCTCATTTTTCTTCGTCTCTTGTGTCGTTTTTCCAAAAATTTATTATTTTTATTCTTATTTTTTACGATTGAAAGAAAATCTACTCGACCTTTCTAAAAATTATAAATAATGAATTTGTAGATCCTCTTTGAGTGAACAAGTTTTGTCAATTAATTTTTTCTCGTACCTTTTGTCGTTTTTCACAAAATTTAATTATTTTATTTTTAATGTTATTTTTCACGATTAACCCTTAAATGGTAAAGGTGGGTCACTCGTGCCTCGCCAAAAGATTCTCCCTCTGCTAGCTTGTAGAGAAGGGCGGAGTTTATTGTATTATATTGTTTAAACAAATGATCAAATCGGCAGTATTGTGATTGATCCTTATACTAGGATAGTTGATGAGATTTCATGAATTTTGCGCAATTTTTTAGAGCACTTTAGAGCACTTTTTAAAGCACCGAGCACGAGTGACCCATCTTTACCATTGAAAGGTGCCGAAAATGACGTTACCATTTAAGGGTTAAAACAAAAACTACGCATCCTATCAATAAATGATGCGTAACGAATTTTTAGCTCTTTTTTGGGTCAACAACTTTTGTCACATTGTTTTTTTCGTAGCTTATGTCGTTTGTCCACAAATTTAATTTCTTTAATTTTTAATGTTTTTCAGGAATAAAACAGACACTACGCGTCCTATCAAAAAGTGATTAATAACAAATTTGTAGATTTTTTTTGGGTACACAATTTTTGTCTTTTTATTTTTTTTATCTTGCATAGTTTGACCACAAAATGGAATTTTTGATTTTTTTGTGCGATCAAAATTTTAATTTTCGATTTTTCGTGAAAATTCAAAAAGTTGTTATGGTAATCTTGTAGGGCTTCCAAGAAGCAACGTTTTTATTCTCTTGCCTTTTTTTACATCGTGCATTGTTTGGCTTGAAATGTTCATTTTCGTTTGTTTTTTTGGAATTTGAAAATGCTATAACTCTAATTGTTTTCTTTTTATTGAAAAAAGTCATTAGGGTAAATTGTTCGAGCTTCCGATTACTATCTACAGCCGTACATAGAATTTTCAAATCTGGAAGAAAATGGTCTCAACAATTTTGAAAATTCTCTAACTTTTTGAATTTTTATACAAAATAGCTGGTTAACAAACTCGATCTTCCTTTTCGGTTCCTAAACACGTGTGCCAAAGCACAATCCAATCAGATTAGTCTTTCAAAAGTTATCCGGTATAGAGACGACAACAACAACAACGACGACAGACAGACAGTTATATCGTCATCCTCATAGTTATAATAGACAACCCCCCCCCCCCCCAATCATCTCGACTGCCTTCAATTAAAACTTCAAAAAATTTAAATTGAACATAATTACTCTAGACACTTTTAAGAGAGTCTACTTGATATCCCCATCTCCTGAGTAATAATTAAAAATACAAAAAAAACCACCCTTGGTACATTGAACGGACCTTGTCTCAACTGCTTTCGTCTAAAACAGACAACATAATGCCAAATTGGAAAAAATCGCACCATATATTTTCACGGAGCTGGGACGGGGTTCGCTAATTGTATTAGGGATGATTTTTGGGAGATGTTGATTATTAGTTGAAGGATGCTTATACTGGATTCTATAAATTTACTAGCGGTTGTTATTTGGGATTTGCTAAATTTTACTGAAGAGATGGGGATTCCACCTAGAGTCTTGTGAAAGTGTCTAGGGTCATTATTTTCAATTTGAATTTTTGTTGGCTATTTCACCTGCAGGCAGCTGTTAGCAAATAATGACGTCTTGCGTGAGGCAGTAAGGGAGAAACGTACTGTCAATTTAAATACAATGAAATAAAAATGCTAAAATTAAAACACGAAAAACCATCGATATTTTAAAAGGCTAGTCCAGATTTTTCTAACTTTCTCTGATTACAATATGAATTGATCCAATCCAACTATGATCCGAGCTCCAACCGGCAAGTCAACTAACATATGTCACATAAACAATAATAATTTATCTACAGTTTTTTCAACTTAAACCAGGTGTATGCCCCGGAAGCTACGATCACGATCCTTCTGGGAAAGATCGATTCCAACGCAACTGGAGGTGTATGTCGCCCGACTCGTCACTTCCCACAACACCAGAAGACGATCGACTCGGGAAAATCACTTCTCTATAACCCAGAAGGGAAAAACACTGGCCACTGTTAATGGCTCACTTATCGCTTCACTTCATGATAATCGAAAAGAGGCACAAGCACGAGAAACTGTTCAAGAATCACTTAGTTAAATTGAGAACACTTTACATTAGAATAAGCATTAAGACTTTAGAATGTACGGGTCGGAACTCGAACCGATAATCCATTTCACTTCTAATAATGTAATGCGACGAACTTGGTCTCACAAAAGAGGTCACAAGTGCCCGACACGGAAGGCGGAACGGAACTCGTAAGAGAAAGCTGGATACCACCCAGCCAATCCGAGAGAGCCACCACAACAAAACACTACCCCATCAAGTCCATGGTCGCAAGATCTCGAGCGACAGACAATAATAAAGATGACAGCGCGGAACAATAGCGTCAAGGACAAGCTCCCAATAATCACAAACCTTATTCGGAATAGTAAACATTTCTCAATTATAAACTTATATTAGATTAGAATTTGTGCCACAGAATGTTGGATGGTCTGCTGGAAAAAAGCTAAGGAATTCAAGAAGAAGGCTAATCCGAAGAAGAACATGAGCCAAACGGAAACTCAAACGGAAGAAGCTGTGGAAGCAAATGTCACGAGACCGAATTAAAAAAAGCCGAGGACCTAAGCCAAGCAAGAAGAAGGAGACCCAGAGGCGATTTCGACCCGAAGCGGTTTTAATCGAACCGGCTGAAGGGTCGCGCTACGCTGAGGTCCTAAAGGACCTCAAGCAAAAGGTGAAGCCGGACACCCTTGGTGTAAAAATCAAGGGTGTCAGGCAAATAAAAAATGGAGAGGTCCTCGTTGAAGAAGGACCTTCAGCGGATTGCAGATCAAAGCTGTCCGCTGCCATCAAAGAAGCTGTCGGTGATGGGGGTAGCGTTTGCGAGCTCGTCCCCACATCGAAGTCGAGGTCTTAGACCTCGACACCACCACGGACGAGGTGGAAGTTATGGCTGCCGTGAGGAGGCACTTTGGCGAATCTGCGTGCGGAGAACTCAAGGTGAGATTAACGATGAAGGCCTTCAAAGGGAATCTGAAAGCCTAAGTTGAGATGAAGAAGGAACTGGCATCTAGACTGTTACAATCAGAACATCTAAAGGTTGGATGGGTGTCATGTAGAGTGCGAAAGAAGAAGGAAGTAACGAGGTGTTATCGTTGCCAGGGCTTCAGCCACTTGGCAGCAACCTGCACGGGCCAGACCGGACCAGAGTATGCTGGTGGTGCGGCAAAGGGGGCCACAAAGCTGCGGTGTGACAGCACCCCTCACAAGGGGACCTTCAGATGCGCTTTGTTTTGTTTGAATTGATACTCTCCTCAATGAAAGGTACGTATCAGAGGTTTTCTGAGAAAACTCAAGAAGACGCAATTTTGACTCATTTTCGAGAAAAATGCATTTTAAAAATTGCGAACGGATGGTCATCAAGCCGGTGTAAAAGTATTTCGAAGCGTCGGTAGCTCCCTGTTAGAACGCTCGGCTGATAGCCGCAAGGTTGCGTGTTCGATTATCGCTATCCTTACATTTTTTTCTTTTTTTTTTCTTTATCAAAATGCTTGTATATTCCATTTTTGAATAACATTTACTGAAATTATACCATTTAATGATTATTTATTCCTTATTTTAAAAAAAACTGTGTTCATCGTATTTTTATTATCAATCGTTTGGACAATTGTGATTTTTATTTAAATTCTTTATTCTTCAATAGTTTCTAGTATTTATATTTTTACAGGCAGGTAAAAAATCTTATAACGCGTCTTCAAAACTGTTCTTACTTGACTGAACATGATCGCGAAATAAATTCCCGTGAGGATAGTATAAACATAGATTAAATTGTTCACCATCAATTATCCTCTCCGATATTTTGTAATATGTTGCATTATGCTTGGTATGCTTCGAAACTCTGTGATGATAGGAAAACTGTTATGAATGTGAATGAAGTATACTTTCCCATCAATGTTCTGAAAAAACCAAAACCAAATGTCGCGAAACTTTTAGTTTTTCTTGCTTTTATGACTAGTATCACTCTGGTCCGTGCGCGATACTATATAATCCTAATGATATAAATAATAATAGTTCAGAATAAATGTAAGTGTAAAAAAGTAAATACATTAAAGATAATTGGCTATTATTTGTTTCTTTTTGTAGTTTGCGGAAAACATTTTTATTTTGTATTTATTGTTTGAAACACTTTGTTCCTGCTTTAATTTAAAAACATAAATACTAGAAACTATTGCAGAATAAAGAATTTTAATAACTTGCACAATTGTCCAAACGAGTGATAATAAAAATACAATAATCATTAAATGGTATAATTTTATTAAATTTTATTAAAAAATGAAGTAAACAAGCATTTTGATAAAGAAAAAAAAAGTACGGATAGCGAGAATCGAACGCGCAACCTTGCGGCTATCAGCCGAGTGCTCTACCAGGGAGCTATCGACGCTTCGAAATACTTTTACACCGGCTCTATGACTATCCGTTCGCAATTTTTAAAATGCATTTTTCTCTAAAATGGGTCAAAATTGCGTCTTCTTGATTTTTCTCAGAAAACCTGTGGTACGTACCTTTCATTGAGGAGAGTATCAATTCAAAAAAAAAAAGCGTACCTAAAGGTCCCTTTGTCAGTGTTACCTCAGCGCCGAAGAAAGAATGAGAACCCCGGACCGAATATCTGCCAGGATCCATGCGATGCTCATCGTTTAAGGAGGCAGCACCGTCGAGGATACCTCCAAACGCACAACGGTAACCAGCCACACCCAGCCATGATGACGAAAGCCAACGAGCTCGTTGCGCGACATCGTCGCGCTGCTGAGGGCAATGCTGGAATATGGAGAAGACCAAGTTGGCATATCCAACAGGACGCCGAGGCACGGCATAATGACCTTATCCCTATTAGGGATGGAAACTCACAATAAAAAGTCGACATTCGACTTTTCGATTAATCGAATTTGAAAATTCAACTTTAAAAAGTCGATTAATCGATTTAAAAAGTCTACTTTTTCTACTTGTTTCGACTCTTTCTACGTAAAACCTACGTTATCTTGAAAGTCGATGAGCAATCGACTTCAGGAGTTAAAAGTCGATTGTGAAAAGTCGACTCTAATAAAAAGAAAGTCGAAATTCGACTAAAGTTGAATTCGACTTTTCCATCCCTAATCCCTATATTCCTGAAGTGATGCGATAAGCGGTTCCGGGGACATAGGTTGGCAGGAAGAGGAGGTGAGTTTAGTGGGTATTACCATTTTTTAGGTTGAGTCCCACACTCAGTGTGTAAATTCATTCTCACCTCCTCTACTGCCAGGTGCATGCTAGTCTAGGTCACAGTCACGGCCGTTGCGGGCTCTTACATGGCAACTGCCTTTGCGGGCCAGACGCCATGTTTCTCAAACAGTCACAGGCTTGGCGCCCAAGGCTAGTCACATGCCATCCGGCGCTCCAGGCCACATGTACATCAGTCACGTTAGAATCAAGACGATTAAAAGGCCAGTTACATATGGAATCTGGTGCTCAAGGGCAGATGCACGCCAGTTCCGTCAGAAGCAATTATTCAAGTCTGAATTTGTCATACGAAACGGGGTATCAAATCATAAACACAATCATATCACGAGATATCATATTATGAACACAATCCTGAAACGGGATATCAAATTATAAACACAATCCCAGCATGTAGTATCAAAATCATAATCACAATCCCAGTACGGGGTATCAAAACATAAACCCTGCATGGGGCATCAAAACACAATCCCAGCTCGAGGATTCAAAACACAGGCCCAGCATGGAGTATCAAAACACAATCCCAGCACGGGGTAATTAAATCATAAACACAAGGTGCAAATTCATCACACATATAATTAGTAATATCTCAGTAAGAACAAGCATGGGGTGCTCAATCTCGAGAATCTCATCAAACACGGTGACGCCGGGGGAAAAAAATCGAAGCTTACAAATATTAAAAATTACATAAAAATTGAATATAATCTGTCATTGTCAGTTATTATATCAGGCCTGACCCGAAGCGCATGCAGCAAGGCAGCAAGAACCACTTTTTCAAGTTAAGAACATTTTACGTTAGAATAAGCATTAAGACTTTAGAATGCACAGGTATGAACTCGAACCGATAATCGAATTCACTTTTAATAATGTAGCGCGTCGAACTTGATCTCAGAAAGAGGTCACAAGTACCCGGCACGAAAGTTAGAACGAAACTCGTAAGAGAAAGCTGGATACCACCCAGACAAGCCGAGCGAGCCACCACAACAACACTACCGCTGCACGCCCGCGGTCGCAAGGTCTCGAACGACAGACAAAATAAAAGTGACCGGACAAGACAATAGTATGTTAAATGTGCTAGGGGTGGTTTTTTAGGAGTTTTTGATTATTACTATGGAGATGGGGATATCAGCTAGAGTCTTTTGAAAGTTTCTGGTGCGATTTTTGTCAATTTTTAATTTTGCTACCTGTTTTAGCTGAAAGCAGTTTATATTTTTTTAATATCTAATTTCGTAACTAGGGGTAGATGTTATTGTTATGGGTTGTTTTTCTGACAATTAATTTTTTTTTATTTTCGGTGAGGTAAGAAATAGCCCAAACCTCTGATACACTTTTTATTGCACTTATTCTGCAAGTTTTTCTTCAGGGCCCTGTTGACCTAATTGTTTGAGTTGGGGAACTAAAATGAAAGGTGGCTTACCTGCCAGCCGCCTGTTACTCACTTGGTTAAACAGGGTACAATTTGATAGTTTTAAATTTTAAAGATAAATTTATTTATTTTAATTAGAAAAAAAAAGAAAAACTGTCTAGTCTGAAATCTTTTTTGCTCAGTAACATATACCTCTTTCCTCATGTGGTACAATTTGGAATTAAATGAGTGTATTTAAAAAAATGTAATGTAAAATTTGAAGATGAATAGTTTTTAGTGACTTACTTTCAGTAAGTTCCTGATTTAAGAATACTTTAATTTTAAACAAAGATTGGAATTGTTTAATTTTTAATGCTCCAAGTTTGAATTTATTTTCTTTTAAAACTTCCAATTCGAGACCATAATTTGCAACGTTTCTAGAATGATTAAACTTTAATGTTTCACAACATTAAAAATTCTTCAGTTTTCAATGGTGAAAATACAGTGAGTTTTCTTTGGACTGAAATCACATTTTTTCATAAAAACATAGATCCAGTCGCCTTGAATGTCACTTGATACTATATGATACTATGACACTATGATACCATCTTTTAAATTTTTCTATAATTTCAATTTACAGTTATAGTTTTGAATGCGCAATTCGAAAGCAGGTTAATTTTTGGCTTTAAATTTTTGCTTCAAAAGCTTAGATATAAAAATATTTAGAATGAAATTTCTTCATGTTTGTAGGTTTCCAATTTTTATTTTCACAATATTCGAGTTTAAAACTCAAGACATTAAAAATTTAATTATTGAATCTTCAAAAAAGGAATGTTTCATGTTGAAAAAAAATAATTTTATTTATATAAGAATATTTTACTCTAAATTGTTTGGTTTCAACCTGTTTCAATTTCAATAGTACAAAATTGTCTTGTTCTTTAAATTCTTCGAAATCGTAGAATATAAAATCGAAATACTTGGTTGTTGCACAATTTTGAGTTTAAAGGTTCTGTAATTAAACAATTGTGAATTACATGCTTCCAGAATGAATTCAAAATAATGAAAAACTATGACAATACTTTATCAAATTCAAACATTGAAAACTAAACTATTTTTTATTTAAAAATGTAGAAAAATATTGAACCTTTCAAACTTAAGATAAAAAATAATTTTAAATTAAAAGTCTTAAAATTGTGCAATTTAAAAAATTGGAATCATAGCGACCTTCTTTTATATTCTTATTTTTAATTTTCAATGTAATATATTGAAATTGTCCCATTTTTGGTTGAAGATTTAAAAAAATGAATAATTTAAAATTAAAATATATATGATATAAAGATTCCAAGAATGAATAATAGTTCTAATTGAAGTGCTACAAATTAAACGATTTGAAATTAAAAAGTTAAAAATTGTGTTGGTAAAAATCAAAATAGATAAAAAAAGAACAAACTGCAAATTATAGCTCAGTAATTGAATAATTTCTTTTTAATTTGGAATATTTATACGTTTAGACATCTAAGTTTTCATGTCGAACGCTAAATTTTTTATTTTGCATTAAAAATTGAAATGGCTGAATTTCGAAAAATGTGATGTCATCGACAATTTGAAAATTGTGATTTTTCAAACGATTGAAATGTACTTAAAATAATTGCAATTTTAAAAGGGTTGAGTGTAAAAAAGTTTTGATGTCACAATTCATGGTAAATTTTTTAGTTTAGTCGATCGTTTAGTCACAAAATGAACAATTACGGTAATAAATGAGGAAAAATTAAATTGCACTTATTTTGATTAAAATATTGATTCTACAGCAAAAAGTTTTTAAAAAAAGTGGAACAACTCGAAGGAGAAATTTTTTTTGTAATGTGAAAGTATTTGATAAATTTGATCAATTTTGAGAAAACATCAATTAAAGAAATAAAAATTTCAGAGTCAGAATAGAAAGTGGTTTTTCTGTAGTACAAGCAATTTTATCAACAAATTTAAAGAGATAAAAGATACTCCTTTTTGTGTCTACTTTGACTTCGATAAAGAAAGTGGTATTCAAATGTTTATATTTGGGTCAGTATACGTCAGGAATATCAGGATCTGCAAGTGGTTGTTCGATTGTAGGTAAACTTTGTGAAATTATAGTGTTATATAAGAGACATTTGGGATCCAAAGGATTTTTGAAAATTTTCCAAATTACGGGAGTTACGCCATGTTGAATTTCGGCATCACTTTTTTTTTAAATATCTATATTTCTAAACCCATTGAACGAATTTCAATCAAAATTGTAGGTGTTGTAGATAAAATTATACGCTTTGAATTAAAAATTCCAAAAAAATTTTTTTTTTCAATTTTGACCAAAAAAATGTCCAAAAAAATTTTGATTTCAGTATTTCGTCAAGAAGGGAAAAAATGTCTCTTTTCTTGTTAAGACAATTCAATTCCTTATAATTTCACCTTTAATTTAAAAAAAAAATTGATGGTGACTCTTCTAGGTCACGAGATAATCTCATTTTAGTGGGACCGTGCGCTGCCACCGCGCTTCTCTCCCAGTGTCGCACAGTGGGGAAAGAGCACATTTTTGGACAAAACCGCCCGACACGTACCACTCATTTAAAGACT
>CAKNYM010033968.1:0-17358 GCA_932195095.1 Andricus curvator
AAAAAAATATGGCGTATTCCATTTTTCATTTCTCCTTGGTGGCGGCGCTGAGTGGACGGACCTGTTAAAAGTGTTTTTCAATCTTGTCCTCGAATTTCTAAACCTTCCAGTAAACAAAAATATTTTTCTCGTGACTTTACGAATTAGGAAAAGTGAATAACAACTTAAAAGAGAATGACCATAACTGATTTATTTTTAAAAGTTTTAAATTATTCTTTGACACAAGATAAAATTTTTTACTTTCATGACATTTTCTCGTACGACGTGCTTTTATTTATTCACAGCCTTTTAAGCAATATATTTTTCATAAATCCATGCTTCCTTGAATAATTGAGATTTTCTATTGAGAACTAGAAAAATGTATAGCCGTACCAAAATTTGAAGAATTAAAAACAGAAATGTGTTAAAAAGTAAAGCACGAAGACCCTGAATGTGCATAATTCATTTATAGATCATTGATCCATTGTAATTTCAAAAATTCCTATTTTTCGGAACTTTGTGCAAACAGTGAGAACGCAATATTTTGAAAATGGAAAAAAGGAGTAATTTTATTAAATATATCTCGTTTTAACATTTCCCATTTCTATAAACTTTTTTTAATTACTATATACAGTCTTAAATAAGTCTATATATTTCTACAAAGCAATTAGTTGTTTCTTAATAGTAAAATATGAAATATCTTGAATAATCGTATTAGCAATTTTTTACATATCTTTAGTGGCCCACTTTTCGCTAACCGAATTTGTAAAATTTTACTAGTAATTAGTTCAATTTGACCAATTTTTGTTTAGAGAGTGATAATATGTGTGATAATATGAGCGATGGATAATCTTGTACATAAGGAAAAAATTTATACAATCAAATTACCATCCTTTAGGTACTCAATTTCATACGTATCAAGTTGATGCTTATTCATGGCAAATAATAGAATGTGTACAAAGTTTGCTAATTAATTTGAATTTTCTATGGAAAATGAGGAAAATATACAACCGAAAAAAATTATGAAAATCGAAAACAGAACTCTATTGTCATGTAGCACATGAAGACCCTGAATATGTTTAATTAATTTCGAGTTCATTGATCCACTTTAATTAAGAGAATCTTAAAAATTCTGATGTTTCTAACTTTGTCCAAATAGTTAGAAGGCAATGACTTTAAATTGAGGCAAGCTACGTCACGTTTACAATGTCACAATATGACCTTATTTGTTCAAGAGAGATGAGAATGCTAAACCATCACGTTATTTTTTCAAACTTTTCTATTTGTCACGTTTTTCATTTTGATAACCTTTTTTTTTAATTATTATATACAGCCCTAAGTACATTTATTTATTTGCATGAAGCAATTAGTTTGATTTCACTACTGAATTGGCAAATATCTAAACTAATCGAATTTTTAATTTTCTGCCCACCTTTGGTGGCTCACTTTGTACTAACCGAATCTGTAAAATTGCAATAGCAATAAGTTAAATTTTATCAATTTTGATTTAGTGAGACCTCAAAGTGTTTTTTGCATAAGAAGAAAAGCTATGCAATTAAAATAACCTTCTCAGGCACTCAGTTTCATACGTATTCAAGTTGATGCTCATTTAAGGAAAATAATTTTTACGAAAGTTTGTTAAATAATTGCAATTTTCTGTGGAAAATAAGGCAAATATGCGACCAAGAAAAGTTTTCCAAATCGAAAACAGAACTCTGTACAAAAGAAGCACATGAGGATCCTGAATACGCATGATTAACTTAACTTTATTCAAACAATCAGAAGGCACTATTTTGAAAATGGAAACAGACTAGTCTGGTTAAGAATTTTACAATATGGCCTTCTTATTATTTCAACAGAGTTAAAAATGTTACACTATTGCTTCGTTTTATTCAACTTTTATATTTTTCACGTTTTCCATGTTTATAACTTTTGACAAATTATTATTATATGCAGTTATAAATAATTTTAATTTTAACAAGCAAGTACTTTTTTACTATTGAATTCAGAAATATCTCGACTACACGAATTAGTAATTTTCTACTAATCTTTAGTGGCTCACTTTTCGCTAATCAAATATGAAAAGTTTCACTACTGATAAGTTAAATTTTAACAATTTTGGTAGGTCCATTCAGCTAGCACCTCCACAATCGCATTTCGGCATTCTTCATAGATCAGAATTTTTGGCTTTTTTGGGCATTTCTTGCGCAACGATTAAAATGCTTAGGCTCCTTTACTTAAAAAAAAAACAATTTTTTGTGGAAGAGCTAGCTCACATTAACCTAGCACCTCAACTATCTAAAATCATAAAATAATAAAAATTCAATCCCAGCAGAATTTTTGGCTTTTTTTGGGCTCTTGAGTTCCGTAAAAAAAATTCCCAAAATCACAAATTAAATCACGCCGTATTTTTGGGCTTTTCGAGTTCCTCAAAAATACCAAGTCCAATTTTTGCCCTCCAACCCTTAATGTTAAAAAGAATCCCTTTTATACGACGCAGATATGACTTTGTCCAAAAATAATCTTTTAGAGAATTTTTACAGTCTCAATAGAGTCTCTGATTTTTAACTTCGCGAAAGTATACTGTACTCTAATCTATTGGCATTATTGTCTCTATTGACACTGCAGAATTCTCAAAAAGATTATTACATTCTCATCCTATGATGAGAAGGTATTAGATTTGTGTAAAATTGGAGGCGCGGCCCCCGCCCGATTGGGGGAGGTGTTCACGTTGTTTGACCCCCTGAACCCAAAAAACAGGTTTTTACAAAATCTCTGTCTGTCTGTTAGTCTGTAGATTATTAGTTTGTTAGCACGATAACTTTCAAAAGAATCAACGTATTGCATTGGGCTTTTTTATACCCTGTAAGTGTCCTAAAATGAAGGTCAAGTTCGTTAGCCAGATATTTTGGATGGAAATTCAAAAAGTGAGCACTTTTTGAAAATTTTTGAGAACACTTATTTTAATATTCGAAAATTCTATGGACAAATAATAATAGTACCCAAGAAGGCGAACAAAATATTTTCATGACTTTTTTTGATAAAAGAAAAATTACCGGAGTTATAGCATTTTAAAATTCCGAAAAACAAACGAAAATGAACATTTTAAGCCAAACAACGCACTATATGAAAAAAAATCAGAAAAAGAAAAATGTTTCTTTCTGAACATTCTACAATATTGTTATGACACTTTTCTTAATTTTCTTGAAAAATCGAAAATTCACATTTTTTAAGCACAAAAAAATAATGAAAAATAAAAGATTCCATTTTGCGGTCAAACTATGCACGATACGAAAAAATACGATTTGACAAAAATTATGCACCCAAAAAAGATCTACAAATTCGTTATCAATCACTCTTTGACAGGACGCGTAGTTTTTGTTTTATTCGTAAAAAAAATAACATTAAAAATAAAAAAATTAAATTTTTGGATTGTACGTATTATGATATACGTATATATAAAATAAATAAAACATTTTTATTTTATTGAAATTACTGAATTCGATTAAAATTACACCAATTACTTTCTATCCATTACTTTACTATCCTAATATACATATAATAAGGCTTTAAGTAAACTTTATATTTTATATACTAATAAAAAAAAAAAAATTAATACACTCTTTTTTTTCTGGTTGCTCCCATTTTTCCTCTAATACCTCGTCCTCTGATAATTCATTGCTCTTTGTGGAGATTTATTTAACTTATGATTCAGAATGTCTTTTATTCATCGACGAGACATATCGCATCCGGAAGGACACTAGTCTTTATTCAAAGTTATGTTTGAATTACAGAAATTGTTTCGTTAAGTTCGTTGTTTTAATTTGAAGTAAAAGTTTCTTTAAAAGTAGTAAAAAATGTATGATTTTAAATATTAAAGCTTTTTTGCTTCCTTAAATGAAAGAAATGATTTGTTTGATACTATTTGTTCAATTTAAGATAAATATGTTGTTATTTAAATCCAATACTGTCTAAAAATTTTGGAAATAATTTATTTACTCTAATTATTTTAAACCAAGAAATTATTCCTTTAAATCAAATAAAAGTTTTTTTCGTGCCATTTCACTAATTACTGGTGAAATTCTATTATTGAGTGAAGTATCTGTTCTTATCGATAGACAACTTATATTTTTTCCGTGTTCCTAATTTATTATGTTCAATGCTGTTAAAACAAGTTTAGATCAAAGTTGAATTCAAATGAGAATTTTATTATTTTGGTAGTTTAGCATTTTACAAAAGAAAAGCCTTTTTTGTTTTCTAAAATTAAAAAAAATGTTTCGCTAAGATAATTTAGTTTCAATTTAATGTGAAAGTACATTTAGAAGGAGTAAGAATGCATTTGGTTTTAAATATTTACGTTTGTTTGCTTCTTTTAATTCAAGAAATTATTTTTAAACACATTTTGTTTAATTTAAATAAGATAGCGTCCGGAATTTCGGGACGAGACACTTCTTTAAAAAAAATTTTTTTCTGATTCAAATTAAATACGGTACAAAATTTAGGAAATAATTTATTTAATCTCATTATTTTAGGTCAAGAAATTTATTTCCTTGAATAAAAAAAAATATTTTTTAATAAAGTCTCTACATTTAAATTAGTGAAATTTCGTTTATATTTAATGAAATTCTACTAATTCAATGAGAAAGAAAAGTAAGCCACTATAGATTAGTTAGTGTAAATTATTTAAATTAAGATTATAGAAATGAAAATCGTGATAAATAGAAAAGTTTCATAAAAGAACACGATTGTGTAACATTTTTACCTTTATTAAAACAGTGATAGAAGGCATTATTGTAAAACATTTAATTAGACTACACCATCTTCAAGAACATTACTTATTGACTAGTTATTACTCAAAAATGAAAAACAATAATTATTTACACACTCATTCCATTTAACCTTAATTTGCTCACCTTAAATATAATCGTGCCATTTGTCACGTTTTTTGCATAGCAAGTTCTAGCACTAGGAATTAATAATTATTATTTATAAATTTGTTGATGGACAATTATTTCAATACAAATGGAAGAAATGGTAAAAAAATAATCTCATGTTTACGCGTTATATTATTTTTTCAATAAAAATTATAATTATTTTTAAAAATCTCAAAATCGAATATAGGCAGATATAGGAAAAATTTATGTTATCATAGATTTTCAGATTAACTTCAATAAATGCTTCAGTTATAACAAATAAAGAATTTGTATATTCAAATCAATCTTTTTCTAAAGCCAAGTTGTTTAATCGTTAAGGCAAATTGATTGTTCTTTAATTTAAATGAACTTTCGGTTTGATATCACAAAAAACCTTTTTACTCCGCAAAATATTTTCGCTAAAACAAGAAACTATATCTTCAATTAAAATTTTCAAAAATTACCAAGAAATTCCTTCAAACAACTAAACTTTTCTTTGGCCATACAGCAATGAAAAAATTTCTTTGATTCGACAAAATTTTCTTCAAATTAAAGAAATTTTCTTCTGAGTGCTCTCATCTTTCATCTAATACCTCGACCTCTGATAATTCATTGCTCTCTGTAGAGATTTATTTAACTAATTATAAAGAATGTATTACACACTGAGAAAAAAAATAGTAATCACAACAAAATCGTTTTGTTAAGCTGTTTTTGTTTTCACAACAAAAATTTTGTTGTTAAGACAAAATTATTTTCTTAAGTCTTGTTTTTTGTCCAAACCAAAATTTTATTGAGTCTACGAAACTAAAATCGAAGTGAAATTGTGATTTTTCTCAGGTTAATGAAGTATAATAGTGATAAAAGTGTACAATAATCAGTGTAATAAGTTTGAAGAACAGATGGCTGATAATGTCACGTGAAAATGTTTAGATGAGTAGCTTTTACCTCAGCTGATGCTGATCAGTGGTGAACACCTTCAAGTGAAAATACTAACTTATGTGCGTTTTAATTTGAGACTAAATATTCACAATAAGTATATGATTAAAGATTAAATAAGCTAATGCAACATCCAAGTCAATTTCCGATTGACATAAATAAAAAATAAAAACTCAGCTCTATTAAGACAAAGAACAGTGAAGAAAACAGATATTCAATATAAGCTATAGTTATATTGCCAGATAATATTGATTTTTCGTCTGCTTCACTATCCATTTTTCTCAAAAAATATACTTCTTTTTAAGCAAACAGAACGATTTGGTAAAGCTAACCAATGCATTTCATTGAGTCAATAAAGCATTTTAGTGGTCTAACAAAAGAATTTTGTACTGCCAAAAAATCAGTTTTATTGGACCAACAAAAAGACCCAACAAAAAAATGTTGTTGCACGAAGAGCAACAACATTTTCTTATTATTTATTAATTGAATGTTTCTAGTCGCATCAACTGCCACGGTCATTAGCGACTGTACTATAGGGTCAATTATAAACTGTAGAGTATATATAGGGTAGTATTCCAAGGAAAAGAAGCGAAGCTTTCTGAAAACACATCCAGCCTCACTTCCTGCTTTGGAAATCGAATCCGCGCCAGCGTGGCTACCAAGGCTGCAGTGTTGGAACATAAGACAATCACGATACCATCTGAGTCACGATGACTCCCTAACAAAATTGTTGTTAGTTGATCAAAACAGTTTTCTCAATGCATATACTAGCAAAACCCAGAGTTCGCTTCTCCCTTTGAAATGGTGCAATCAAACACCTAAGTAAACATTCTATACCTCTGCCGACGATTTGTTTAATCGTCTCATAAAAGTAATTTTATGATGTTTTCAAATATTTCATGATATTCACTTTTTTTAGGCTGTACTCACATCAAATGAAGACTTATGTACACAATAATAAGCGAATTTGACAATAGATTGTATATAAGCTTGTCACGCTTATAAGATTTTGATGTTAGTGTCATATTAGCGGAAGAGTTCAGACAATTTCAAAATCAGTCATTCTTGGAGGAGGCACAGGTCCTCTCAAATACGTAAAAAATGGGATCGTGGAAGTTGATATTCGCTTTTATAGTTTCTATAAAATTGTTTATCAATGTGGTTCCATCATCAGCGAAAGCATTATCAACTACCGAATTTGAACCATCAATAGACATTGGCATCCATGGCGGCATATGCAGCTTTGGAGAAGTAGTTAAACACGAAAAACAAATTAGCAAAGATATCCCAGTGCACTGCACTTCTGAGACACACTGGTTTTTTAAATGGTTTAATGGAGGTTACGAAGAATGCATCGGGGTTTTCCAGAGCATAAATGGCCGGACAATTACTCGAGTTGAACTTGTAAGTCATTTAGGCGCTGCTTCTTCAGGAGAACGTGTCCGAGTAACTAGTTATGCTTACAGCTCAGTGAAAGTAGTGTTCCGGAGTAAGCCGCACACGGAAATCAATTACACCGTGAAATTGTTCGGTCCAGTGCCTCAATAAAATATTGTTAATGTGCAATTTACAGTTTTTTATACTCAAGTATGCAAATGTCAATCTTATACTTAATAATATTCAATTGTAAAGAATGCGAATAAAACTAATATTCAATCAAGTTTGCCATAGAGTGAAATTATTTTATTCCTTTTATCTCATTTTATTGAGAATTCCTAAATTATAAATAAAAATTCTTGATGTAAAATGACATACTTCACTCCAACAAGACCATTTTTTATAGCACAAAAATCATTTTTGAAAACAAAATTGCACAATAGTCTAAATAATTCATTTTATCATAAAAATAATTGAACAGTGATCTAAATCGTTTTTTTTACCGTTCAATATAGGATAAGAATTGGAGGTTCAATTTATTAGTATGTATAATGTGAAAATATCCGTTTAACTGATTTCAGTGGTCTTAATATATGTTTATAGAATTTTTTAATTTTTGTGTATACATTTCAGAGTACGTGGATGGATACAACGCAGTCTTCCGATACAGATTTTGGAATAAAACTTTTTTGGTATTATCTGACATCGAATACAAGTAATTAGTTGAATAAAATTTAACCGAATGTTAAGAGGAAGTTTAAATGTTTTTCAAATATCAAATATATCTTTTTTTCATTATAATAATAAATATGACGTTATAATGAGTGATTACTATCTAAAATTATATATTACATTATTGCCAGCTTTAGTAAAATGACGACCCTAGGCTATTACCCCCACCCCTCCCCCACGGCTTATATTAAAACACTGAAATTGTATTTTTAAGTGAAAGAAAATGACAATTAACCATATTTTGTAGAATTACAGAACTGATTGTCCCATGCTTCACTATGCACACATTTAACTCAACTTAAATTTCCCAAAAACCGACCGTCTCAACTTCATGGCGCCCCACAGTGGGGTGAAATCGGAAATCAAGGTTCAAAATGACATTTAGAACGCAATTTTGCACCGATTTTAGTTTTCTTTTTCTTGAATAACTCAGAACTAAATTCTTAAAAAAATGGTGAGAGTAGATTTTTTATTTTTTTGTTTATTTAATTTTTATGTTAATGCAAACAACGGAAAAAATGTCGATTTTTTAAATTTTATTTTTTAACTTCTAGATAAAATTTTTCATATACGTCTCGTCCCTTGAGTTTAATGCACAAGGGTATCGGAAAGATAAAAAAATTGTTAACTTGCATTTTCAATTGTTATAAACAAATTGTGTCAACAAATAATCAACATTAGAGGTTATTCGCCTTTCAAGTATATTTCTGCCTTGCAATCGCTAGCTTTTATCGTTATAATGATGCGTGGACATGAAAATTTAAGATTACTTGTTATTTGTTTATTTTATAAACAAATTATATAAACAAATGCACATTTTGGGCGATTTTAAGCGTAAAGAAATCATTTTTTCTTCTGACCTTGCTGAAATTACATTGCCAATGATTTTTTCTAAAAAAGAGTTTGTAACCCACCAATATTTGTTTATTTTATAAACAAATTATATAAACAAATGCACATTTCAGGGTATTTTAGGTGAAAATAAACCGTTTTTTCTTCTGTATTTTCTGAAATTATATTGGCAATAACGTTTTCCGGAAACTTTTTTCCCACTCATCAATATTTGTTCATTCTATAAACAAATTATATAATCAAATGCACATTTTAGGGTATTTTAGGTGAAAATAAACTGTTTTTTCTTCTGTCTTTGCTAAAATTATCTTGGCAATAACGTTTTCTGGAAACTTTCTCCACACCTATCAATATTGGTTTATTTTATAAACAATTTATATAAACAAATGTACATTTTTTGTGTTCTTGAGCGAAAAGAAATAATTTTTTCTCCTGACCTTGCTGAAATTACATTGCCAATGATTTTTTCTGAAAAAAAGTTCATAAACCATCAATATTTGTATATTTTATAACCAAATTATATAAACAAATGCACATCTTAGGCTATTTTAGGTGAAAATAAACCGTTTTTCTGACAGAAAGTTTTTCAGAAAACATTATTGCCATTGGTAATATAATTTTAGCTGGGTCAGAATAAAAAAACGGTTTATTTCCACCTAAAATAGAATAACATGTGCATTTGTTTATAAAATGAACAAATATTGATTGGTTATAGAATTTTTTTCAGAAAAAATCAATGGCAATGTAATTTCAGCAAGGTCAGGAGAAAAAATTATTTCTTTTCGCTTAAGAACAC
The DNA here is from genome assembly GCA_932195095.1 of Andricus curvator. Classification (NCBI taxonomy): domain Eukaryota; kingdom Metazoa; phylum Arthropoda; class Insecta; order Hymenoptera; family Cynipidae; genus Andricus; species Andricus curvator. The sequence continues at coordinate 9,586 of CAKNYM010033968.1, forward strand.
AAAAAATGTATATTTGTTTATATAAATTGTTTATAAAATAAACCAATATTGATAGGTGGGGAGAAAGTTTCCCGAAAACGTTATTGCCAATATAATTTTAGCAAAGACAGAAGAAAAAACGGTTTATTTTCACCTAAAATACCCTAAAATGTGCATTTGTTTATATAATTTGTTTATAGAATGAACAAATATTGATGAGTGGGAAAAAACTTTCCAGAAAACGTTATTGCCAATATAATTTCAGAAAATACAGAAGAAAAACCGGTTTATTTTCATCTAAAATACCCTAAAATGTGCATTTGTTTATATAATTTGTGTATAAAATAAACAAATATTGAAGGGTTACAAACTTTTTTTCAGCAAAAATCATTGGCAATGTAATTTCAGCAAGGTCAGAAGAAAAAATGATTCCTTTTCGCTTAAAATCGCCCAAAATGTGCATTTGTTTATATAATTTGTTTATAAAATAAACAAATAACAAGTAATCTTACATTTTCATGTCCACGCATCATTCTAACGATGAAAGCTAGCGATTGCAAGGCAGAAATATACTTGAAAGGCGAATAACCTCTAATGTTGTTTATTAGTTGACACAATTTGTTTATAACAATTAAACATGCAAGTTAACAATTTTTTTATCTTTCCGATACCCTTGTGCATCAAACTCAAGGGACGAGACGTATAAGAAAAGTTTTATCTAGAAGTTAAAAAATAAAATTTTAAAAATCGACATTTTTTCCGTTGTTTGCATTAACATAAAAATTAAATAAACAAAAAAATAAAAAATCTACTCGCACCATTTTTTTAAGAATTTAGTTCTGAGTTATTCAAAAAAAAAGAAACCTAAAATCGGTGCAAAATTGCGTTCTAAATGTCATTTTGAACCTTGACTTCCGATTTCACCCCACTGTGATTAGCCTATTGGTTAACAACAAATTTATTTGAGTAATTTTTAAAAATTTCATATTTTATAAGATTCTGATGAGATTTCATAAGTTATTGAAGAAAGATTTTTCACCATCTAATTGGAAATGTTCCTGATGATCCGTGCAGTTGAACCAAGGTTAAATCAAAGTTGAATTCAAATAAGAATTTGTTTATTATAGCAGTTTGACATTTAACGAGAGGAGCGCCTTAATAATTTTTGTTTTTAAAAATTTTGAAAATATTAGAGATTTCCAATTTCCAAAATTATGAAAGAACTTCAGTAATATCTGACATTTTAAATAATGACGTTTCTTTTGCTTCTTTAAATTGAAGAAATGATTTGTTTGATACAATTTTTCCAGTTTAGAATGAATATATTTTTGATTTAAATAAAATACTGTCTAAAAATTAAAGAAATAATTTATTTAATCTCATTGATTTAAACCAAGACAAATATTACTTCAAATCAAATAAACATTTTTTAATTTAGTCTCTAAATTGAAATAAGTGAAATTTTACTAATTACTAGCAACATTTTACTAATTACATGAGAGAGAAAAATGAGTCAATAACGATTAGTAAAGAATCACTAATTCGATAGTGAAAACTAATAATTGCTTTGTGAAAATACACGACCTTATTTAGGGCTGTATGTGGGTGAAAATAAAAATATCGTCAATATTCACCTGAAAAGTTTTGTTAACATAAAAGACTTTAAAATTGGTCAAAGCCTATTTTTTTCTGTTAGATATGCGTATAAATATTAGAAAATATATCTAGAATCTATTTGTAGATTTTTAACCACCGTGATATTTAACTATTTGCAGCTGTTAAAAAGAGATGGAATGACTAAAGATCAAATTAAATATATACAGTCGAAGCTATCAATAAGGCCGCTAAGAATAAGGCCGCTTCCCCTCATCCTTGCTCGAGCTCACCGAGACGCTTCCCTCACTCTCACGCTGACTTCGAAATTCCAGTCAGCCGCTACCAATAGTGCCGCCGTAGAAGTCGCAATTTTTATGGTTTTTAGGTGAGTTTTTTTTTTATTATCCAAATATATCGAATATTAATTGTGATATTTTCATATTTTATAATATTTTTCGATATTATAAAATTCATAATATAAAAAAAAATCTCCTAAAAACCATACAAATTGCGATTTCTACGGCGGCACTATTCGTATCGGCTGACTAGAATTTCGAAGTCAGCGCGAGAGTGGGGGAAGCGTCTCGATGAGTTCGAGCAAGGATCAGGGGAAGTGGTCTTATTCGTAGCGGCCTTATTGATAGCTTCGACTGTATTTTAAAATGTTTCATAAATAAATAGCATCGTAATTTAATTCAATATTACATTATACAAATTTTCCTAAAAGCATATTTTTTTTCGTTGACCATATTAAATATTATCGTAATTTTCAAGACAACAACTAACTTCATTAATTACATCAAAATTGATCGTACGAACGAATCAGTTTCATGGACAATATTTTCATGCTAAATTTACCTTATAAAAAGATCTACGGTTTTCGTAGTTTAGTGAAATTTGTGGCAAATTCGATGACAATTGCATTGTCTGGAATCACTCTGGTTGTCTCAGCAAATAAAATAGAACTTAGAAGATTGTTTGTATGGTATTCTGCAGAGACATTCGAGCTTTAGCAGAATTCCATTCGTTACGTGGAACTGAAGTGCTGAGCCAACGAACACTACGTCTTCGTGGATGTGGTATTACTTTCTAAAGATATTCTTTCAATTTTACACTAGCTGGTGCAATGTACCTATTGTGGAATGCTGTGTTACTACAAGCGACTTCTTTAGCAACGATACCCTTAGCCTGTGAAAATTTAATAATATATTAGATATGTTGTTGTGCATTTTGATCTATGTAATTGAAGGAAACCGTGTGATATAATTGGGTAGGTTCGGAAAGTAATGATACAGCCAGAATTTTGTGTAAATTGCAAACCATCATATCTGCAACGAATTCATTCATAGTTTCTGCGGGGCCACTGATCGTGAAACTTCGTGAGCTGTTATGACAAGCCACATATATGTCAAGTAGGCAAAGTGATTTCACATCTTCATATCCAAGACCAATTGCTGCCATATAACCTATTGGTAAATTTAATTCTACAGATGACATCATACTGCGAGACAAAGCTGATAGAACCATTTGCTCTGCAGTCAAGCAACCATCAGCATAAGCACAGTCTAATTTCCCAACTAAATTACCAATCATAAAATCTGGTTTAATTCCGAAATAAGTCAAAAGATCTACCAAACCAATCAATCTCTATAAAGGAATTTATTATATTATAAAAAATTGTTGGATCTTTTTGCGTTAGAATTCGGATGATGTCAATGCCATGTGGTTTTAATACTGCAGAACACTTTCGTACAGTGGCCGCGAAAACAGGCAGTTTCATAAAAGCATCCCCTACAGGTAACATATGTTTGAAGATATCTTTTAATTAATTTCTCTTACATTTTGCTTGAACTTACCCATGCCGCATTGTTGGGGGCCCCTCATTGGTGGGGGCCATGGCCTTGCTGGCCCCGTACTGCAGCGGCCCTGCCTGAATGTCGCGAAGTTCAGATTTCACAAACCCATGGGATTTTCTTCCTTAAAGATGTCATTCAACAGTTGAAGCATCTCGATATTAACAGGTCTAATTTCCACCTAAAGTACATTTTTTTTTATTGGTTGTTCAGGCAAGTCTCCCACAAATGAAATGCCCACCATGTGTCAGCGTTGCAACGCAAGATTGAGGTGAGTGATGAAAGCTTCCGAACATTGCATTGCAAGGTTTAGGCATGATCGCCGCAAAATTTTGTGCAATATCTGGTGTTATATTCAAATCAACCCTAGTAAATTAACCTAATATAAAAACCTTTGGATTATTTTTATTTTGATACGATAAAATAGTAACGTCGTCAAGTATGGCAGCAACAGCCTCTTCATTGCCATCCGAAACTGTAATTAATCGTTGGAGATCATCATCGGGTTGTTCAGCATTTTTGCTCTATTTCTTATAAGTTTTAAGAATAACGGAAGAACAACCACCACCGATTTATTATTATTATTCCATTAAGCCATTTCCCTTTCGGGGTAGGCGTGACTTGCTCGGTTGGATAAAAGTAGTGTGTATATGGGTGTATAGGTATAGAGTAGATACCCGAGTCGAAATTAAGACCCTACTTTGAACCTGCAGCTCATCATTAGAACCTGCTTTGACGCTATTCAAACCTATAGCCCCTACTTTGAGGTTTTTACTCCTAGAGAATGTAACATTAGAGCCTCCTTTGACTCCGTTTGAACCTACAGGCCCTACTTTGAATATTTAGAAGCTACACCCAGGAAACAAAAGAACCCATTGAAAAGGCGACTCCGTGAATTTCGTATCTGTCATTTGTAGATTAAGATTTTTCAAACTGAATTGGTTTGCGACTATGTGAATCGGTCAGTTTCTCGATATTAACAGTAATATGGTATCTGTAAGCAAAAAGGAAAGGATTCTTTCTAAAAATGTTAATTTTCTTACAAAACCGAAACTAAAGTTCCATTTGAGCCTTAAGTTACCGAATGCTATCGTCCCAAGTAGTCAGAAAAGAATATAAATCAGATTTTCGACTTGCGAAAAACAACCAAATTTTGAGGTTACGGACAAAAAAATTTAATTAAAAAATTGTCGGACTAGTCTGTAATTTCAACCCAAATCGGTTTCATTCTCTTGAGGAATCTTTCCACTAAACTGAAGTGAACGTCAACGATATTTGACAAATAAGTTTTAAAATTATATGATAAAAAAAACTAAAAACAAAGAATTGTATACTTCATGAGTTTTGTTTCAATATTAAGTTCCTGAGGTACATTTGATAGTAAAAGTATTTCTGCAGAGAAGGAAAATAAAAATTTATAACCATTACCGAAATTACGCCATTATTATTTTTATTATTATTATTGTTATTATTGCCACATTAGTGGCTAGAGCACCAAGGTAGGGTCTGGAGCGCCAATGTAGGGTAGGGCCTGGAGCACCAATGTGGGTTCTAATTTAGACCCTACTTTGACGCTAAACGTGGAAAAACGGCCGATTTCGGACATTTTTAGCGTCAAAGTAGGGTCTAAATTGAATTGAAATCGTTGCTTATTTTGAACCTACTTTGCTGCTCCAGCGCCTACTAAGGTAGGAGTTATAGGTTGAAAGTAGGGCCTAAATTTTGACTCGGGTAGGTATATGTTGGGTAGGTATATGTTAAATAGGTATATAGGTGTAAGGTATGTAGGTATATAGGTATACGGTAGATAGGTATATAGGTATTAGGTATAAATATTTTAGATTGATCTGGAATTCTCGTGTTATTTATTTAAATGACACGTTTATTCTGCAACACTGCTCCGACCCAGGTTGCTGATCAATCTCTCTAGCGATCACTCCAAGTGAAGAGCCTCACAAAATTGTTATGTATGGTTCCCCACTTGGGCCCATTAGTGTCCAAGGTCTTTGTTTAAGGCGTCATTCATTCTATTGCCACTCTGTTTACAAAATATTTGTCGCCACACTTTTCTGTCCTGGCGTACTAATTTAGCTTCCTTCACGTCCATGCATTTTTTCATGCAAGCTCTTGTGTTTCTATGGCTTCTTATGTCTCTTCGGATTAATGTCTCATTTACAGATTCTAACCATTTTTTCGATGGTCTACCTCTAGACATTCTGCCATTAACTTTACCTTTATACACTTGTTTGGTCAGTCGTTCATCTTTCATTCTTTGAAGATGACCGAACCATCTTAACTGATTTCTTTCCCATGTGTCAACTATTGTCTCTTTTGCACCACATTCTTTGAGGATTGTCTCGTTTCGGACTTTGCCCATCAGTATTTTCCCGCATATTATGCGCAGAGGTTTCATGCTGATCGCGTTAATTTTACTCCTGTCCTTTTCTGGACAGGTCCATGTCTCGCTACCGTATAGTACAGTTGGTACGAATATAGAATTATGTATGGCCATTTTAACTTTTTTTGATATGTTTTTATTTGTGAGGATGGACCCTGCTCTACCGATAACCTGCTTACTCTTATTTATGCGCCTATCTAACTCCCCATCTATTTTTCCGTCGCTAGTGAATAGACTACCTAGATATACGTACTGGTCAACTTGTCCTAATCTCTCATCATTTAGGACAATGTTGCATATTGTTTTCTCACTTTTTCCCTCAAACACCATGATTTTTGTTTTATTTACGTTAATTTTGAGTCCCATGCTTTTCATGCTTGTATTAAGTTTATTCAACATTCTTTGCAAGTCCTCGACTGATTCTGCCATAACAATCTTGTCATCTGCGAAAGCTAACCCACGTACCTTGACTGTTTGGAGATCTACACCTTCTTCTTCGAAGAGTGCAGTTCTTAGACACTTATCCATGAATATGATAAATAGCCACGAGGACATAACGCATCCTTGTTTCACGCCTTGCATAATATCGAACCAGTCACTCAGTTTCCCATTTACCCTTACACTCGCTTTACTACCTTTATATATTGTTTGTATTGCTTGCAGGAGCCCTCCATTTACTCCGTACTCTTTAAGGACTTCCCAAAGTTTACTTCTATTTACCTTGTCAAATGCTTTTTCTAGGTCAATAAATGCACAGAAAACTTTCTTTCCTACTCTCAAGCTTTTTTCTGTGATCTGTCTTAGGGTAAATATCTGATCTGTGCTAGTCTTATTTACTGATGCATAGTCGCCTTTCCAGGGAGTTGTTTTGTAACAACCTCAACACGACCATCTTTTAGAGCAGGAATTTTTTCAGAAGGGTTTTTGTAATGTAGATTTGGAAGTATAGAACCAGAATTCATCACCGTAAGTACCTAGTTAAAAATATATCATGGGATAGAAATGTTTGGATTATTAATAATTGAAACGAACAGAAATGATAGAAATCATATATACAGGGTAACTAAAAAGTCCCGGGACGGTTGGATATTTCCTCAGGTAAAATATTTTTCAAAAGTGAAGGTCATCCCTGAAGTAAATTTCAACGAGGAATTCAATGGCGACCTTCATTTTGACCTTGAAGTTGACCTTCACGGCTTTTTGAAGGTCAACTTTTTTTTTTTTTTAAATGGAAACCCCCTTTTTTTACATCTGCAATCGATAGAGCGGAAAATTCTACGTTCAGATACGTACCCAAGTCATAGGTCAATTGTGACGCTCAAGGTCAATTAGAGGTTATTTGAAATGAATAAAATTCTTCGAGAGGACAGTGCAATTCCTGAAGTAAATTTCAACGGGGAATCCAATGGTGACCTTCATTTTGACCTTGAGGTTGACCTTCATGGCTTTTTGAAGGTCAACTTTGTTTTTTCAAATATAAACCCCCCTTTTTACATCTGCAATCGATAGAGCGGAAAATTCTACGTCCAGACTTCCCCAAGTCATAGGTCAATTGTAACGTTCAAGGTCAAATGAAGGTTATTTGAAATGAACAAAGTTTTCCAAGAGGTCAGTGTAATTTCTGAAATAAATTTCAACGGGGAATTCAATGGTAACCTTCATTTTGACCTTTAAGTTGACCTTCATGGCTTTTTGAAGGTCAACTTTGTTTTTTAAGTAGAACCCCCCTTTTTTACATCTGCAATCGATAGAGCGGAAAATTCTACGTTGAGATACATACCCACGTCATAGGTCAATTGTAACGTTCAAGGTCAATTAGAGGTTATTTGAAATAAACAAAATTTTCCAAGAGGTCAGTGCAATTCCTAAAGTATTTTTCAACGGGGAATTCAATGGTGACCTTCATTTTGACCTTGAAGTTGACCTTTATGGCTTTTTGAAGGTCAA
>CAKNYM010033969.1:0-29325 GCA_932195095.1 Andricus curvator
TATATATATATATATATATATATATATATATATAGAAAGTTTGACAGCTTGTGATCCTTGCGAATTACGCGGTGTACTTTCCTGATCAAACTCTTCGTCTTTTGTTTTTTAACTGTGACCTGGCAACACAGTAGCCTTCGTCTTCCCTGCGCTCATGTTCATCACCGTCATCGTCTTGTACAGACTCGTCATCCCTATCGTCTTGTTCATCCTCTGTGTCACTTTCGTTATTTACATTACCTAAAAAATGTATGTCCATTAAAGACCTAATAATATTCTGCCTCAACTGTTCCTTATCGCCACGATAGCTCAATTCTAAAACATTACATATTGTGATTAGATCACCAACCGAAAGAAAACCCGAATACTCTAGCTTATTGCCAAATTCCGCCGAATAATCGCTCAAGGGATCGTTCATATATTACGTAAGGCGTTTTTCTTTTGTTTAAATGAAGACGAGAATAAAATTGCTGTAAAGTTGAAAAGGACACAACGATATCAAAACTTGCTACGGTTTTGACGGTCTCCCTCTTCCCCGAATATTAATTTATACAAAGCGCATATTCTTCGTCTGGCTGAAAAATGCCGTCTACCATTCACGTCTTTGTTGCTTCAAAAATGATCGTGTATCATTTACGTCTTCAATGCTCAGCAAATTCGTCTTTCCTTTTAAACATAAATTTTTTTGTCTTCAATATTCCAGCTTTCAAAAGTCTATTGCATTGTTTCTTATTATACGATCAATTCTTCTTGCGAATTCAACGTTATCCACTCTCACGACTTTTTGTCATCTTGTCTCTATACAAGCACTCTCTGCCATATTCCGGAGGAGCCCCTAAACTTTTTAGGATTACTAATGATCAGATTTTACAAGATTTGTCTTTTAACTTATTTATTGATCAATTAGAATTAAAGTGAATACAAAATATGATCTAAGTTCCATGGCAGGAAGTGAGTAACTAAGATAACAAGCTTTTTTCAAAAAAGACGCTAACGCTCATTTCTTCTTTTTTTCTTTTAAAGAACAATAATTAAATTTCAGCAATCTTATATTATTGAAAATTATCCTACATATATTTTGCATAATTAATCACAGCAGTTTTTGAAAAAATGGAGAGTCAATTGTGGTAATTAGAAGGGAATGAACAAAATTTTGGAATTTTTGAAAAAAAGTTCAATTAATGCTTTTTGGTACCGCCGCAATTTTTCTCCTATAATACACTCACGCCCTCAGTTACAACATATATTTTTGCCAGCAAGAGAAAGAGTTTAAAAAAAGTATTCTGTTGGCCTCTGAAAAGTATGCGATACTATTGAAACGAGGGGTCTTCTTAATTTTAACTCATGACTATCTCAAATGAGCACCATTCAAAATCATAGATACGCTCTCATATAGATTTTACTTTACATCTTGTATTTTCGATCTTTTTTTTGTGCTATTACATACGCCATACACGCACATGCGACATAAACCAAATGTCCCGGCACCTTTGACCAGGCTACCGGGCGCATCCTCGGGTTGCGGATAGAGGGGCCCTGTACAGAAGAGAAAATCCCCAAGCCATGGCGTGAACACACGTGTCAAAGGCTACATCGCACCAGGAAGTGGTGTTACATACAGTATGTCTAGGAAACCAGGTCGCCTCCTAGAGTATTCGGAGCTTATCCCCCATGTGGGGCACTGCGGTGGCAGACCGTTTTTTCCTAGCTACTCGTATGAACAATATGGAGCCAAAAAATCAAGACAAAAATAAAAGCGTGTGTGAGCAGTCGGGAGGTACATTAGATGTGACGGAGGAAGATGAACAGGAAAACAGGTCATACACCCGAAAGGTGAGGAAGGAGTTTCAGGAACAAACTGAGGATGAGGAAAGCGTTTTGAAGGAGATAAAGACAGTCTTAGGTCATATGCAGTCCTTCTGTGACTCGGAAAAGAACATTTTTCATCCAATTAGGAGTGGAACTAAGTGAGCGAAGGACGTGCTTTCGCAGATGGAGTCGAAAAAATTGTCCACGTAGATGAAGTTCAACGCTTTTGGATGGAGCCTGGAGAACAAAGTCAGAGGCAGGGTAAAAGAAGTAGGGAAGAAGGCAAGGCGTAGTGTTGTGGCCAACAAGGGGGTTTAGACGAACCACGACGCTATAAAGACTCCTACACCACATTATGGAAAGAGGGTAAGAAAACCTACCTTGAGTCCCACTCAGGCAATCACCACCCGATCGAATATGAAGAAGCTGAGGACCCGCACTGCTAAAGCTGGGACTTGAACCCATGATAAGAAGGATGAACGGGTCAGATTAGCCTCCAATCACATCATGATAAAGGAGTTGAAGAGGCGCGCTCGGCCCGAAGCGGTTTTGCTAAAACCGGCTAAAGGTTCGAGCTATACTGTTGCTCTGAGTGACCTCAAAAGAAAGCTAAAGCCAGACACCCTTAGTGTGAAAATAAGGGTTTTCAGGCAAACCAGAAACGCTGATCTCCTCATTGAGGCAGGGCACTCAGCGGAGGGCAGGTCTAAGCTGTTATCTGCCATCAAGGAAGCAGACTACTGACATCTAGGAGTTTAAAGAAGCCTTAAGAAGGCACTTCGACGACTCAGCGACAGGCGACGTGAATTTCAACATCAGCAAAAAATCCTTCAGAGAGTTTTTGGAGGTCTATGTGAAGTTGGTCAAGGAATTGTAGGCGATACTGTTCTGTACATCACACCTGAAGATGGGATGGGCAAAGAGGGTCCCGGAGCTACGATGTGAGATAACATGCCACAGTGCTTCCTCTATACCACAAAAGAATGAGAGCCCCTGAATTTACACCAAGGCTGTTTGGCCTAAGCTTTATTTTAGGCTCTTCAGTACCTCGGCATAGCTTGTACGCTTAGCCGGTTTTAATCCAAAACTTTTTGGGCCGAGCGCACCTATTTAAATCCTCTGTCTTGATAAGCTTGGGTGCCAATCTGACCTATCCATCCTCCTTCTTCAGGAATGAGCTTCTTTGCTTTTGGTCTGGAGGTGTTCACCTCAGGGAGACTCAAGGTGGGTTCCCTCACTCTCTTTCCATAATGAGGTGTGGGAGTCTCCATAGCATCGTGATCCGTTTGAACCCCCTTACTGACCTCATCAACACTCCCTGCCTTCTTTCCTACTTCTTTGACCCTTTCTATGAATTTTTCTCTTGGCTTCATCCAAGGGTGTTGAACTTCATCCACATCGACAATCTTTTCGACTCCATCTGTCGTATCACGTTCTTCGCTGACTTAATTAATCTTCTTAAACAGGTTTTCCATCTCCTCACTTCGTTCTTGAAACTCTTAGATCATCTTTAGGGTGTATGAACTGTTTCTCCGTTCCTTTTCCTCCGTGATATGCAATGCACCTCCGAACTGCTCACACACGCTCTTATTTTTGTCGTGACTTTTCGGCTCCACTTTTCTCCCACGAGTAGCTAGGAAAAATCTTTCGCCCCCGTGGAGCCCTGCATACGGTAGTGAGTTCTGGATACTCTAGGAGGCGACTTGTTATCCTAAAGAAACCGTCGGAAACACCGCTCCCTGGTGCCATACAGCCTTCAGCACGGTTGTTCATGGCTTAGCTTGGGATTTTTTTCGTCGGGACCATCTCTGACTATTAAACGCGACTGCTTATTTAGTAGTGTAACCGTATTCAGCAGAAACCCTTGGTATAGGACCCCTATCCGCAACCTAAAAACGGGTCCTGTGGCCTGATCAAAGGCGCCGGGACATTTGTTGTATGTAGCATGTACGTATAGGGTGTACGTAATAATCTGCACACAAAAAAGATGGAAAATACAAAAAAGGAAGTAAAATCTATGCTAAAACGTATCTATATTTTCGAATGCTGCTCATTTGAGAAAATCATGAGTTAAAATTAAGAAGACCCTTTGTTTCAATGGAATCACATACTTTGTAGAGGCCAACAAAATAATTTTTTTTTAAGCTGTGCAGCACCATTGGGATCATACTCGCAAAAACGTGGGTTGTAAATGACGGCGGAAGTGTATTATAGGAAAAAAAATTGCGGCGGTACCAAGAAGCTTTAATTGAATTTTTTTTTCAAAATTCCAAAAAAAATTTGTATTCTTCTCTAATTACCAGAATTGACTATCCATATTTTTGGAATCGCTGTGATATATTGTGCAATATATGTTTGAACCTTAAAAATTGATTTATCCATTTTCGAGAAAATTTAATTTTTTGATTTTCTAAAATTTGTTTATAACTTTTGTAACAAACAACTAATAATGACAGAAATCTACCACCCAAATTTGAGCAAAACATCTGCCAGGGCAGACCAACCACGCTTATCCAGCTATGACCACCTCGTTTCAAAATCAATAAAAATATGAAATTAGCCAGCCTTCAACTCATTAAAATCTAAAAACAAAGCTCCTCTTCCAATTCGAAAAAAAAATTAAATACTAGTATTTCTTCCGTTTCTTTCAAGGAAGTGTCTACCAAAAAAATCTGGCTATCAATAATCGGTCAACTCTTCTGTAAGTATATATTTTATAATTGCTAATTTTCAATGGGCAGACAAATATTGCTAAATATTAAAAAATGTTTCTTTTTTTGTAATTCAAAAAATTTCACATCGAATGGTTTAAAAATTGAATGTTTTACACTAAAAACAATTTGAATAAGATTAGAAATTGAATGAAAGCATTTAATTATGAATCTATCAATTAGAAATGACACTGGAACTTGGATTGGATACCGGATTCGGGCATGGCTTTCAGTAGCCTTGAAACTAAATCCAGACCGTTCGAGCGTAAACAGGCAGGGCCGTGTGAATCACTTCTGTTAGATTTGGACGGGTGACGTAACCTGATGCAACTAACGCGCAGAGATTGCGGCCCTCGAGCCGTATGTAACGCTTGATTGAGCAGCCCCTCCCGCGCTCCCCGCATCAAGAAACTGCCGCGGCATCAATTGTCGGAACGCAGTTAATCTGGAATGTTTGAATCCAAGTTCCAGTGTGCTTCAAAATTGAAAATAGTTCATCAAATTTTAATCGGACGTTTAAATTTTTTCACTTTCTGGGGTTTTGAATTGAAAAAGCTCAATTTTTAACGTTAAAATCTGTAAATTGTTTGATTTTGAACATATTCAGAATCGTCTCATAAAGTCAGTTATTGTTCAACTTATGTATGACACTCGAACTATAGTTCAGGTTCAAAAATCATTCATTTATTTACTTTTATAGTTGATTAACTTAAACAACCTTGCATCACAGATTTTCAAATTCAAATGCTTTTAAGTTTTAAATGTTTAATTTTTCAAAACTGCATAAATTTTTGTTCTAGTTTTTAAAATTCCTAGCAAAAAAATAAATTCACTGTCATTTCTTGGTTTTCCCAATCACGAAAAATTCCCGGTGTTTTCCTGGATTCCCCGGCCAGCGTTCACCCTCTGTAACTTAAAATTAACACCTACATTATTAGACAATCTCAAGGATGAAATCATTTTCAAAACATAGAACTCTTGTCAGTTTTAAATACAAATGTTTTAAACTTTGATAATATTTTAAATAAAGGAGATGACAAATTTCAGCACTTTAAATCGAAAAGCTTAATATTAGTTGAACAGTTATACATTTGACATTAAAACAAACGAAATGGAATAACCTCTGATTAAAGATTCGTTAATTAATAAACACTTTTCATACTTGATACTCTTTAATATTAAATGCAAAAATTAAATTAAATTAATATTTTTATTTCAAATCTTATATAATTTTTTCTCTAATGTAGAATCTCCTAGAACTTTGAGGCAACAAGAAAGATATATAAATAAATAAATAGAGTAAATGATTTGTGAATATAGTGTTTATTTTCAAATTTTGCGTAACCAGCTTCAAGGTTATTGATGATTTTAATAACGCATTATATTTTTTACGTTGCAAGTAGATATATTTCAAAAGTATCTAGGTATGTAGATTATAATGTAAAACCTTCTAGAACATTTAAACAAAGTGGGAGATATATTAATAGATAAATAGAGTAAATGATTCGTGAAAATACATTCTATTTTAAAATTTTTGCGTAAATAGCTTCAAGTTTATTCATAATTTCAATTATGGATTTCACGTAAACATTTTTCAAGGTTACATTTTATTTTGTGCTTGAATTTACATCGCAAAAACGTTTTCTGCCGTGAATATTGTGATTATTTACACGTTTCTAGAAGAAAGTTTCAAAAAAGTTTCACAGGTATTTTTGATAATAATAATAATCTGGGAATATATAATGCATATTTATTCAATATGTGTCCAATTTATTTGAAGAGCTTGCTCAATTAACACTACTGAAAGACAGTTTAAATTCAAATGTTTGTTGAAAGAACCGTGGTTTGTTCAATAATGGCTTTCAGTGAAAATGTTATGATTAATGAAATAACATTAATATTTAAAAATGTTAAGGATATAAAATCAAGAGTGATACTAGAGATGGTGATACGTATATCTGTACCAATACAATGGAATGATGATGATACAATATTGTATATAGTGGAGAATTCTGTTTTATGGCTACAAATGCATATATAGCTTTCCATGAAAGAGAAAAGGAGAAGGAACTCATTTTTGCGATATTTTACTGTGATTACATCATACGTAGAAATAAAAATAATGAATATAACATAGAAGAGTACGAATCCAGCCAAGACCAAGATGCATCAAATAAGTGCTGTTATGCCTATTTGGAGAAGTTAGATGAATTTATAAGAATGAGAATGTTGATTACACTACAAGAGAAGCGAAGTTTTTCTTTTTAAACTAACATTCATGACACCATCTCAATGGCCTAAGCATCAACACCTATAGTTTGAATAATGAATAAGCAGTAACACCAATTTATTTGAGTGAATCTGTTTCAAGAAAGTTTACAATACACCTTTTTATGATAAAGAAAACAAAGGATAAATAACAACATAAGTGATGAAGAAGTTGCCAATAAAAATGTCATATATCATTTCACATTGATCAAAAACTTACCTGCTAAGAAGAAAACACAGTTGATTATCATTGAAACTGATGCGGACACTTCATGAAATATAAAACTGCATTTTTATATGAAAATAGATTGCTTTGATTTTTTATAAATAGATTTGAAAGAAAGAAAAACATATATAAGAGTGATAAAGTTCTTAGAGTTGTATGCTAGTGTAAGAAATGTACATAGCCGAGGAAGATTAGAAGGAACATCAAGTAAACATTTATTCATAAAAGTGAGTAGTGAAATGAAACTCTTGTTTAGGATTTTTGAGTTACTCCTTTGATAATAATAATGAAATAATTTATAAGTTATCTATATCTAGAGTTTTTAATTCAGAAAAATGAACTTTCAACTCATAAGAAAATGACGATAAGGCATGAAGCAAGTGCAAAAGAGAAAGAGAGGGAGATAACCATGTGATATAATTGACATATAAGCTATGGACTGAATTAATTCTTATATCCTAAAAAATCAACTCATGATAAAATGACAACCAGGTATTAAGCATGTGTGTGTAGCCAAAAGATAGAGAGAGGGCTGTGTGTAAGAAGAATTTTTAAATGCTACAAAAATAATTTTCTAACAGTTGATCGTCCACTCAATATATCGGCAAATGAATTAAACTATATCCAAATAGTAGTGGTATTGTGCCGGTTCTGGACCGATTAGTGTTAGTGCATGTCCGTGTGAGGATGAGTTTGTATTTGTGTGTATGTGTGATTGCGTATGGAGAGGGATGATGTGTCATGTTTTGCTTACGTCATAAGAAAATACCAAAGAGGTGAGTCATAGTATCACCCTTTGATATGAGCCGTGAAAGAAAGATTACCCCCCCCCCCCCCAGTTTTCTATGCTATATTTTATAGGTACTAAGGAATTTAATATAAAAACAATGGTATCAAGTTATATAAAATTCAAAGCATTGTTTTCAAAATGGTGTCATGTTACATGTATTACTGAGAAAAATATGACCCTTTGATATGAGCTGTAAAAGAAAAAGACCCCCGTTTCCTATGTGATATTTTATAGGTATTAAGGAATTTAATATAAAAACAATCGTATCAAGTTACATAGAATTCAGAGAATTATTTTCAAAAATGGTGTCATGTTACATGTATTACTGAGAAAATGACGCAATGTTACATGCTTTTTATGCAAGTTCGAACAAGTTTCGCTTGTACACGTCACGCAAATCGCGGAAGTCGGTGATATGCGTCTCATATTCAAGCCCATCATCCCTTTAACCAATGCCGCTTATGTGATATTTTAACTGTACCAGGAATTTTTAACATAAACAAAGGTGTCATATTACATTGCAGCCGTAAGGAGCGAACCGTTTTTATCATGTACAATTCTACGAAATTATGATTAATATCTTAAAGATAATCACTAATTGAGTGCTAGTGAAAATTGCACTATGACAATAGTGAATTTCCTAATTGAAATAGTGGAAGAAAGTGATTTCACTATTTTAATAGTGAAATAGCTTTCACTAATTCAAATAGCGGAATTTTCACTATTTCAGATCCAGAGAGTACATTGTAAATGGCTTACCATGTAAATGGCTAAGGCTAACCATCTTTTGTGAATTATTTACTAGTTTATTAAACTACTAAATATCACATGATTAAAAATTCCACGGCAAGCCATTTGTATGGTAAATTGTGCTGCATCCTTTTTTCATTTGATTTAAAAAATCGTTCTGTTTAAAAAAAATAAAAAACCTAATCACGCAATCGTAGACACACAAAGATTCAATTAGTAATCTTATGTATTTTTTCACATAATCACTTAATTCCAGTCGATTCTGTTTCCGCACTTATTTTGATAAGGTTCACCAAGATGCAAACACTCTTATGTTTTTTCGTGACGCTACGAACTCTCGAAGGTGGCTGTCATGCTGAATTGGAGTACGCGATTGTACCAAGTTGGCAAGCGTCCGTCACTTTTAAGATGCTTTCAACAAAATATTTTGGTTGAATCGATCAAATATTTTTCTTAATTCTAGTAAAATTCTCTCTTAGATTATTTGGTAGATCCAACAAAAAATTTTGTAAAATCAATAAAATATTTTCTAAAATCAACAAAACGATTCAACCAAAAACTTTGATTCATTGAATCAAACGAATTTGGACAGCTAAACGAAAATTTTGTTCATTTAACCAAAATATTTTCTGAAATCAACCAAATGCGGCCAACAAAACGATTTTGTTGAATGAAGAATTTTTTTTCTGAGTGTCAAAATGGGGTCGTTTCTGGAGACTCACGTAGTTAAATTTCATGTACAGTGTGCTTTGAAATTCAAAGACGATAATTTTAAAGTATGTTCGTTTTAGCTCGCGTTTTAGCTTCCACACTAATAATTAATTTCAGTTGTAAAAAATGGGACAATTCACCTAGGATTTCCCTTTGATCAAGTTTTTTAACTTTGCAGGTGAAATATTTATCCTGAAATCCTTTCAAAGGTCTATAATTAAATACATATGAAATAACTTATAGGTTAGGTCGAGATTTTAAATTCTATCTATATTATTCTGTAGAATTTATAATTTGAAATATCTGTGGATTATAATATGGTAAAAACTGCACAATTTATGTATGAAAGTAAACTAAAAACACTATTTTAACATATAAAAATAGAATAAAGTGGATTTTCATCAATAAATTTTTATTTCCAAATGCATGAAAATCATTTTAAGTTACGAGTACGTGGAATTTAAGTTAAGTTTGTAATTTAAAACTGCTTGAATTTTCAAGAATTTTTTAACAGTACTGCAACGGTTTTATTTTGATCATTTTTAAGCATATGCATAGATTTGTAGAAAGCACGAGAGATTCAGTGCTTAAAAATTCTCAATCTGAATGGCGTGAATACTTTGATTTTTCAAGAGTTGATTGTTAAAAAAGGGTTCATTTCCGGGCTAAATAACACACATTTTCGTTCAATGTGAAAGCACATTCTCCTACCCAGTATTTGTGAAATTTTATCGTCTCTCTCTGTCTCTCTGTCTTTCTCTCTCTCTCATCATACTGCATTATTTCAGATATTGCAAGTCTTTCGAAATCCGTTTAGTAGTCAAGTAATTTCAGTAAGATTACTATTATCAAGCTTTATAGAGCTATATTTTTCCCAATAAAATTTATATATTTTAAAATATTTAAAATAAAGCTAAATAATTGTTGAAGTAACACCGTATGATAGGTCATGCATGTATAACCAGCGATCCAGCCTCACATGTAGATGCTTATAAACGAGTAGAACACTTCCGGCGTCGAATTTCATATGTAAAATACAGATAAGAAAAAAAATTTTAAAACATTGATGACGCGAAACCTAGAGGCTGCTTGCAATGAATGCCTTCCCAGCATTATTAACTAAAAGTTATTCACTAACTTAACAGATTTTTTCTGCAGCTCTTCCGTTATTTAAATAATATCAGGAAGTTTTGCTGCTTACGAATTATGCCTTTTATATGCTTTCTTGTTAAAATTATTTAAGTTTAAGAAAAATTGATTTTGAGTCTTCCTCTAATATAGAGAAATACACGAAATACTGTCGATATCATATAACATATGCGAGTTGCAGAGAAACATTTTTAAATAAAGATAAGTTTGGGATTTGAGATGTATGGGTAACATTCAAAATTTAGAAAGTCATACTAGATTAACTCGAAAATAAAAATGAATCACTAGATATTAATTTGATTTCTAAAATTCAGTATAAGTTTGAAGTTTTGCAACTATATCAAAAACACCTGAAAATGCCATCATCAGCTATAAGAACTTTTCAAATGAATTCTTTGTACATACAGTCAAACCTGGATTTAGCGAACCTTGATTCAGCGTTTCCGAGAATTGTCGCTGCGCAGCGGGGATGCGTGAGAGGACCTGCGGGGTGGTGTGTGGTGTTCAGTCAGGCATGACAAAACAGAGAGAGAGAGAAACAGGAGAGAGACAAAACAAGAGAGAGACTAAATAGTTCGGAGGGCCTGGATTGAACGCGGCCGTCAGCCCCAAAACCGACGCTATATCCGGGTTTGACTGTATATTACATTTTAGTTTCCAAGCAATCTAATAATTTAATAATGCCGACTAACGTACTGAAGATCTTAAAAGTCTGCTGTTTGTATGAGCTGCAAGTATTCAAGTTAATCAAGTTCAATAAGGAGGAGGAGGATATATTGAAAGATTATAAACCCTAAATGAACGGTTAGAATCGTAAATCATGTGTCGAGCCTCCTCATTATTTTAAAATAACTAATATAACTATATAATATTGAATAAGAGACAATCTTATTGCTTATCTAGTATGTTATTGGTTCTATTTTATAAGTGTTTTTAAATTAATTACAGACAATGTTGAATCAAATACAACAAATTTTTATTCGACAGTGGAAAAAAGATTAAACTAACTGTTAAAGTATTAACATCAGCTATTGAACATATTATTCAATAATGCCAGCATCTCTTATTTCATTAATAATTGAAATGATGGCGTGTGCATTATTTCTATTCCCAGCTGCTTGTGATTGCAAAAGTACCCGCAATCGATCAACCAATATGTTTGCATCAACCCAGTATTTTGACATTTTTGCTGTTTCCTTTGCTTCTACTCCATATTCAGAGGAAGAATGACTTTCAGAATCATCATCATTCTTATTATCATCAGTATCATCATCAGCATCATCTTCTTCACCCTTCTTGTATTCTATTTCATGTTTAACATTCTGAGGAATGCGTACCACTTTCTTCAATGGAAAGTATCACTATCACAGTATACATGTTTTTAAATGACGAATTGCTTTACTAGCCTCATCAGCCTGCTTACTTCTATTTTGCATAATTGTTTCTTCATACATTTCTCATCATACATAAGATTCTTTGCTATGCGAGAGTATTTCTCATGTCTTTTCCAATTATCAAGGTGTGAATAAGTTTTGAGACAATTGGGACATGTGGAAGTCATTTTGTTGCTACTTTTATAACTTGATTGATTGCTTATTCATACAACCAGAGTTTATATATGAAGATAGGAGGAAGAAGAGGAAGAGGAGGAAGAGGCAGAATAAGGGGAGGACGATGAGAAGGTGGAGGAAGAAGAGGAGGAGGATGATAATGTAATTCAATCAAATGCTCGAGGTGTTGGAGTCAATGATTATAAGCTTAGACTATCAGTTAGATTAATTTAGAATTGAATTAGCTATAAACTTATTATCTACTCAGTATAGTATTGGCTCTATTTTTCTATTAGTGTTTTTATACTAATTACAAGGAATTTTATAATGGTTCACGGAATTATGATTACATCATCACTAAGGAATGTTGTTCATCCGAAATTTTTAGATTATTTTGTATAAAATATGACATTCTATGTGGAGACGCATTAAGTATAAGTTATTCAACACATCACTGAAAGTTCTAGAAAGTATTACGCAACATTGTTTCAATATATCTCATTTTAGTTATTTTTTCATAAAAATGAGTCTGCTCACACTTATTACATGGTACAACGCCTATTGCTACAAATATAGTGAAATCTCAGAATCGACTTATTCGAATGATAAGATTCATCGAAATGTTACCAGATAGTGATATCAAAGATTTTTGTTTAGCAAAAAATAAACGGCAAGTAAAAATCATTGAAAGAATTCACACTAAAAATTGGGGTATCAGATTGTTGTAGCTATTTTGATCTAGAATTTCAACTCAATATGATTCGCTATAGAGGATCAATGAAAATTAAGGAGAACAGCGTCAAGCCGTATTAGAATCAGTATAGAAAACAGAATGACAGTTGACGATATTCGAAAAACATTCCTTTCTGCAAAATTCAAGTTCTTCAAATCGATAATCGATCCTTGATCGGGATTTGCTGGCATTTGTAAACAAACATTCACAACCTCAGTAATCGTAAATTTAACTAAACAGAGCTAAGTAAATTATTTTTTTTTCAAAATTTGATTAACAATTTAATTTTAATTGATCATCAACAATTGATCATCATTCAGGTAAGAGGTTTAAATAATTGTATAATATGTTTAGTAGAAATTTTATGACAGATAATTGATCTCGAAATTTGAATCAAGTTGCTCATGAATATAGGTATCAAAACGTTGCATCCTTCGATCCATTTGCCGCATCAACGTGATACCTGGTAGTTTTGTGTATTGTAGAAAAATGTTACAATGTTGGTGTGTACAAGTACGTAGCAGAATTACCTGATTTCATTGAAAACGCATTGCAATCTTTGTCAGTTTTGAGAAATTTCAGGGTATGGCAATATTCTAGATTGCTGAAAATTGGTAAATTATAGTATATCGCAGAAACATATAAAAACAATTTACAGACATATTCTTCTGCTGTAAAATATATTCACAACAATGAATTCGAATTAGGCATCATTACTTGTTTTCTCAAAGTTATCAATTGTGATTGCGGTCCCGGAGAATGTCAATGTGAAGTTATGCATTTAGCTATTGTACGACAAATTTCTCGTAACGATGTTTACGCAGCTCGAGGCGACAATTTTAGGCACGATACTAGAATGTTTTTACAAAAATGCTCTCTTCTTGATGATGCGATTTCTATTCCTTTCGCATCTCTTATCACAGTATGTATTTATATGAATATCGAGAATGAACTACATATTGGAGTGCCCGTTAACCAAAAAGAACTAAATAACAAACTCTTCTAAATTATTTTCATGAGTATAACTTATTTGAACCTTCTAATCTTACACTGTTGTTATTAATTTTTTCTCATTTCACTTTTTATTCATTCAATTTTTATTAATTTTTCATTTATTTCTTATTTTTTCATCATTTTTTATTTATTCATGCATTATTAGATATTATTCCAAGAAAAAATGTCATTACATATTATTGGAAAATTATATAATACGTCTATTACTTATTATTATTTTATCTTTATTTATCATCATACATAATATTACATACATACATACATTGATTAGCAGTTCGAACTCGAAAGTTCATTGCCTCACTACCCGATTCGGGTAGTGTTTCTAGGTGGATATTTACTACCAATCTGGGCCCACCACACCCACGACGGGCCAACAGCACGCAGTATTCCTGAACGGTCACCCATCCAAGTACTAACCGCGCCCAACAATGCATAACTTCAGTGATCTTACGAGAACTGGTGTTTTCAGCGGGGGAAAAAAAAAATAATAATATAATTCATAAATGTTAATACATATTTTCATCAACATTTATATATTAAATGTATATATACTTATCTCATTTATATAATTATATTATACATTAATTAATATAATTAAATGGAACATGTCAGAGTATTTCTGTTTCGATTATATGTTAATTTGAATATAAATACTCCTTGAAATTCTTTGAATCGTCAGAGGAAAAGTCAGGACTCGTCAGGAATATTCAGAAATCGTCAGAGCAGACTTTCTGATGATTTCTGACTTTTCTTTAATAGAGAGTACATGCTAGGCCCAAAGTAGGACTTCAAAAATGATCAACTTCGCCAAGGAGCTCATGGAGGTCTAAATTAGGACTTGAGTTTCGATATAAAAGGCCTTACGAGAGTGAAAGAAGGCCCAGAATTGCCAAATAGGACCAAGGAGGACGAATAGAGGTCTTATTCAGGCCTCGTAGGTTCAAAACAGGTATTTATTTATTTATTTATTTACTACAAGAAACTATCCACCTAGAAACACTACCCGAATCGGGTAGTGTCACGCTTACCCCTTGAGGCTCGCCGAAAGGGAAATGGCTTAATGGTATATATATATATAGGTCTAAAGGAGGTCAAAATTTCGACTCGGGTTGTTATGTATATATGATTCTAAACTTTTTACATCTACTGATGGTATATCACACCAAACACTTTCCACAATTGTTTTCAATGACGATCTCCTTAGAACGTTGAAATGATAAAAACACTCCCAACACCTTGAGCATTTGATTGAACTACATTATCCTCCTCCTCCTCTTCTTCCTTCACCTCTTCTTCCTCCACCACCTCATCCTCCTCCTCTTAATCTTCCTCTTCCTCCTCCACTTCCTCCTCCTATTCTTGCTCCTCCTCCTCCTCCTCCTCCTCCTCCTCCTCCTCCTCCTCCTCCTCCTCCTCCTCCTCCTCATATTTTCATATATAAACTCTGGTTTTATGAATAAGCAATCAATCAAGTTATAAAATTAGCAACAAAATGACTTCCACATGTCCCAATTGTCTCAAAACTTATTCACACCTTGATAATTTGAAAAGACATGAGAAATACTCTTGCATAGCAAAGAATCTTATATATGATGGGAAATCAAATGACCAAAATGAAAAGATACCTGAGGCTGTAAAGACAATTATGCAAAATAGAAGTAAGCAGGCTGATGAGGCTAGTAAAGCAATTCAACAGAAGCATACAATTTTTAAACGTGATAGGGATCAAGCTTTTCAAGAAACACGTAAACTGCAATACTTGCCATTGAAGAAAGTGGTACGCATTCCTCAGAATGTTAAACATGAAATAGAACCATATGTTAAGAAGCAGAAGGTAGTAGAAAAAGAGTTTGGTGAAAAGGCCAGTTCTCCATCCGTGACAGTCAGGAGTAAAGATGATGCAAATGATGATGATGAAGGAGAAGACAAGAAGGGTGAAGAAGATGATGCTGATGATCATACTGATGATGATAAGAATGATGATGATTCCGAAAGTCATTCTTCCTCTGAATATGAAGTAGAAGCAAAGGAAACAGCAAAAATGTCAAAATACTGGGTTGATGCAAACATATTGGTAGATCGATTGCGGTTACTTTTCCAATTGCAAGCAGCTGGGAATAGAAATAATGCACACGCCATCATTTCAATTATTAATGAAATAAGAGATGCTGGCATTATTGAATAATATGTTCAATAGCTGATGTTAATACTTTAACAGTTAGTTTAATCTTTTTTCAACTGTCGAATAAAAATTTGTTGTATTTGATTAAACATTGTCTGTAATTAATTTAAAAACACATATAAAATAGAACCAATAACATACTAGATAAGCAATAAGCTTGTCTCTTATTCAATATTATATAGTTCTTCATATATATATATATATACATATATAATTTGAAAAAAAAAGTTAAACAACCACCGCAGGGTCCCACTAAGAGCAACTGCCATCCGACAAAATGTCATCAATAGCCCCCAGTAGCACCGCGGTAAATCACACCTATGGCCACTTATGGCCAATATATATATATATATATATATATATATATATATATATATACATACATATATCATAATGCTATATGTTAAATAAATCTAATTTCTTAAAATTTACATATGTGTATTTATTCACTGCACCCACCTGGAATTATATTAGTTATTTTAAAATAATGAGGAGGCTCGACACATGATTTACGATTCTAACCGTTCATTTAGGGTTTATAATCTTTCAATATCTCCTCCTCCTCCTTATTGAACTTGATTAACTTGAATACTTGTAGCTCATACAAACAGCAGACTTTTAAGATCTTCAGTACGTTAGTCGGCATTATTAAATTATTAGATTGCTTGGAAACTAAAATGTAATATACAGTCAAACCTGGATTTAGCGTCGGTTTTGGGGCTGACGACCGCGTTCAATCCAGGCTCTCCGAACTATTTTGTCTCTCTCTTGTTTTGTCTCTCTCCTGTTTCTCTCTCTCTCTGTTTTCTCATGCCTGACTGAACACCACACACCACCCCGCAGGTCCTCTCACGCATCCCCGCTGCGCAGCGACAATTCTCGGAAACGCTGAATCAAGCTTCGCTAAATCCAGGTTTGACTGTATGTACAAAGAATTCATTTGAAAAGTTCTTATAGCTGATGATGGCATTTTCAGGTGTTTTTGATATAGTTGCGAAAATTCAAACTTATATTGAATTTTAGAAATCAAATTAATATCTAGTGATTCATTTTTATCCCGTGTGGAAAAATTTCGTGGCAGTCTTGAATCATGCTAAAGCCAGTACAGTTTTTCTCAAGTCTGTCTATTCACGCAATACTAGCCTGGCACTACACTGGCGCTTTCTAGTTTCACTACGTGTTTGATTCAAACCTTTCTGCTGTCTAGTCCCATTCTTGGCGCTATCCAGGAGTTCGTTACGAATTTGAATATATAAAGATTATCCAGATTTTAGCTAGTTTTTGAAGAATGTTTAAAAACATTTTGTTTCAATTGAATTATATACTGAAGTTATAATGTATTTATATTGAATTTATAATAATTATAATATGTATAATGCTATGTATAATATTTATGATATTCCAGAAAATCAAATATTATTATAAACGATTTATTTAATTTATTTTAATTATTTATTGAGTCCGTAAATGATAATTAAGCCTTACGTATTAATTATTTGAAATAATAAACAATCATTATTTCGTAGCCTAATCGCAAGTAACATCATACAAACTTTTTTTTTCAATGATTTATTCACAAAACAAGCACTTTTAATGTTTAAAAATTGTTCATGTTTTATTGAAATAAATATTAGGATGTAATGAATTGAAATTCATGTCCGACAAAAAAGAAAAAAAATTTAACTTTTAGATGGCCGAGGTGTTAAGGCGACGGGACAAAGTTACAACAACAGAATAGGAAGTTACATCAGAAGTTCGACACCCGGCGTATGTACAAGAGATTTGTGGAAACTCATTTCTTCATTTTTTTGTTGTACAAAAACTTTTTTTATATTTTTAATTAACTGCAAAATCTATATATTGGACTTTTATGGCATAAAAAATAATTATATTATTTAATTATTAATTATTTTTTATCAAAATAGCCGATCTGTCTAGAAACTAGTCGATCCGAGCGTTACATCCCAGTCTAGCCACTGGACAGTCAGCCTGTGGCGCGCCAATGTCGACTCAAGGCGGACTGGACAGAAACAGTACAGCGCCACGAAATTTTTCCACACGGGATTTTTGAGTTAATCTAGTATGACTTTCTAAATTTTGAATGCTACCTATACATCTCAAATCCCAAACTTATCTTTATTTAAAAATGTTTCTCTGCAACTCGCATATGTTATATGACATCGACAGTATTTCGTGTATTTCTCTATATTAGAGGAAGACTCAAAATCAGTTTTTCTCAAACTTAAATATTTTTAACAAGAAAGTATATAAAAGGCATAATTCGTAAGCAGGCAAAACTTCCTGATATTATTTAAATAACGGAAGAGCTGCAGAAAAAATCTGTTAAGTTAGTGAATAACTTTTAGTTAATAATGCTGGGAAGGCATTCATTGCAAGCAGCCTCTAGGTTTCGCATCATCAATGTTTTAAAAAAATTTTCTTATCTGTATTTTACATATGAAATTCGACGCCGGAAGTGTTCTACTCGTTTATAAGCATCTACATGTGAGGCTGGATCGCTGGTTATACATGCATGACCTATCATACGGTGTTACTTCAACAATTATTTAGCTTTATTTTAAATATTTTAAAATATATAAATTTTAATGGAAAAAATATAGCTCTCTAAAGCTTGATAATAGTAATCTTACTGAAATTACTTGATTACTAAACGGATTTCAAAAGACTTGCAATATCTGAAATAATGCAGTATGATGAGAGAGAGAAAGAGAGAGACAGAGAGAGACGATAAAATTTCACAAATACTGGGTAGTAGAATGTGCTTTCACATTGAACGAAAATGTGTGTTATTTAGCCCGGAAATGAACCCTTTTTTAACAATCAACTCTTGAAGAATCAAAGTATTCACGCCATTCAGATTGAGAATTTTTAAGCACTGAATCTCTCGTGCTTTCTACAAATCTATGCATATGCTTAAAGATGATCAAAATAAAACCGTTGCAGTACTGTTAAAAAATTCTTGGAAATTCAAGCAGTTTTAAATTACAAACTTAACTTAAATTCCACGTACTGGTAACTTAAAGTGATTTTCATGCATTTGGAAATAAAAATTTATTGATGAAAATCCACTTTATTCTATTTTTATATGTTAAAATAGTGTTTCTAGTTTACTTTCATACATAAATTGTGTAGTTTTTACCATATTATAATCCACAGATATTTCAAATTATAAATTCTACAGAATAATATAGATAGAATTCAAAATCTCGACCTAACCTATAAGTTACACTGTTAAAAATGTTTGCAATTTTAATATACATTTAATATACATTTGTATATTAAATCTAATACCTAGGTATACTGAATCGCCATTAAGAGACTATGTTATTAAATTTCATATACCGCATATTGATCATTTATCAGAAAAGTCCGATATTTGCACTTTACAAAAATTAAAAACAATTCTGGCAGCAATTTTCAATTATAAATGATCAAAAAGAATATTTTCTCCTAGATGAATGTGAACTACACTGGTTTTTCAGAGACAAGTTCAATTAAACAAATAATTAAGAAACCTAACCTCCAAGCACCTGTACTCACGTTAAAATTCTAACATTCGCAGCGAATTTTAGGAATAATTCCACCCGTACGTTGCACTTTAATTGTAAGTAAGAATTTAGTCGACGAATGTAAGGTTATTGCTTTATTTTTTTTAATTTGACAAGATCTGAAGGTATCAAAGGACTTGTTGTTTTCACGCATTCTGTTTTACCGACTTTAATATACATGTATATTAATTTTACAACATGATGGTATATTAAAATTAATGTACGGTATGTGCAAATGACTTTACTCACATGTATATTAAATTTCGATCAGATTTTTTTAACAGTGTATTTCATATGTATTTAATTATAGACCTTTGAAAGGATTTCAGGATAAATATTTCACCTGCGAAGTTAAAAAACTTGATCAAAGGGAAATCCTAGGTGAATTGTACCATTTTTTTAAACTGAAATTAATTATTAGTGTGGAAGCTAAAACGCGAGCTAAAACGAACATACTTTAAAATTTTCGTCTTTGAATTTCAATGCACACTGTACATGAAATTTAACGTACGTGAGTCTCCAGAAACGACCCCATTTTGACACTCAGAAATAGTGAAAATTCCGCTATTTGAATTAGTGAAAGCTATTTCACTATTAAAATAGTGAAATCACTTTCTTCCACTATTTCAATTAGGGAAATTCACTATTGTCGTAGTGTAATTTTCACTAGCACTCAATTAGTGAAGAATGATTAGTGGAATCCACTTTTCGGATTAGTAAAATCTTCTAATTGAATCAGTGAAACCGTAAAACCACTAGTTGAAGTAGTGAATTTCACTATTTCATAGTGACCCACATTTTTTAAATTTAAATAGTGAAAATTCACTATGAAATAGTCAAATTCACTAATTCAAATTTAGAGAGTACATTGAGCTGGGTCGCTTATGGTAAGATGAACTTCAAGTTTTGATCAAATAAACCAAACTCTTTTCTTAGACCAGCAAAAACACTTATTTGAATAAACTAAAATATTCACTTGGATCGAGCAAAATATTTGCTTGGATTAACTAAAAGTTTTACTTGGACCAAGCAAAATATTTGCTTGTATCAACCAAAACATGTGGTATAAGCAACCAAATTTTACTAACCAAACGAAAATTTCTTGGGTCAACCAAATATTTTGTTCATTCAACCAAATCTTTTTCTGGGTGGATATATGAGCTACGAAAGGAATGGAAAATATGATTGACAAAGGAAAAGTGAATATCATTATTTTTTATGCATATTCTCTGTACAAGTTGTCTGCAAAAATTCATTTCTTACCGATGCACCTTTTCCAAAATAATCGTCAAAAACCATTTTTTGGGGATTTTTTCCACGACTTAGGGTCGTTTTCACCCTTCATCCTGGGTGAAACTTATTTTTTATTAACTTGTATGCCTTCAGGAATATGCATGCCAAATAATAATCATTTATTATTTTTTTTGTGAAGTTTATAAATGTTACAAACTTCTGGTCCGCCAAATTGAATTTTTTTTACCTCAAATTCATAATGAGCACCCCCATTATACATATACACAGTGTTTTCGTTCCTCTAGGACTTAATTTATTCAAATTATTCAAGTTTTTCATCGATTTTTTGGAAATTTTTGAAGAAAAAAAAAACGGATTTTCTAATTAGCGTACACATTTTTTTTGTTTAACATTTTACTAGACATATTTATCAATACAATCCAAAAGGTCTCATAAAAATCGGTGGAAAGCTGCCGGGTTGTGAGCTTTTTCATTTTTTAACGTCTAACGAGACTCCTCTATAAGGGCTGTGCGGGGCTTATATAGCTCTGATATTGTTATTGTTTATACATTCTTTAAGATATTAATCATAATTTCGTAGAATTGTACATGATAAAAACGGTTCGCTCCTTACGACTGTAATGTAATATGACACCTTTGTTTATGTTAAAAATTCCTGGTACAGTTAAAATATCACATAAGCGGCATTGGTTAAAGGGATGATGGGCTTGAATATGAGACGCATATCACCGACTTCCGCGATTTGCGTGACGTGTACAAGAGAAACTTGTTCGAACTTGCATAAAAAGCATGTAACATTGCGTCATTTTCTCAGTAATACATGTAACATGACACCATTTTTAAAAATAATTCTCTGAATTCTATGTAACTTGATACGATTGTTTTTATATTAAATTCCCTAATACCTATAAAATATCACATAGGAAACGGATCTCTCTTCCTTTTACAGCTCATATCAAAGGGTGCTATTTTTCTCAGTAATACATGTAACATGACACCATTTTGAAAACAATTCTTTGAATTTTATATAACTTGATACCATTGTTTTTATATTAAATTCCTTAGTACCTATAAAATATGGCATAGAAAACGGAGGGGGGGGGGGGTAATCTTTCTTTCACGGCTCATATCAAAGGGTGATACTATGACTCACCTCTTTGGTATTTTCTTATGACGTAAGCAAAAGATGACACATCATCCCTCTCCATACGCAATCACACATACACACAAATGCAAACTCATCCTCACACGGACATGCACTAACACTAATCGGTCCAGAACCGGCACAATACCACTACTCCAAATTTCGCATATATCTTGAAAAATACCCGCATATCCTTAAGAGATCTTATTACATCCAGCGGATCACAGTCAGAGATTTAGAAATTTATAGCGATATAGCTCAAATGTCAAATAAAGTATTCGCGATTAATAACTAGCAGTCCGGTAATAATTTTTAATAATATTGATTCCACTATTTGAGATCAAAAACATATAATTGAAAAGGTCTTGATAGAATTTATAAAATGAATCAGCTATATAAACATTATAATTGACTGTGAGAAACGTTGAAGAATTAAAATAAAGTATTATAAATCAGTGATGGGTAAGTTACTTTTTAAAAGGAACTAGTTATAGTTACCGTTACATCACGCAAAACGTAACTAGTTATCGTTAACTTATCGGTAACTTTTTCTTAGTTGCATTTCCCAAAAAAGTAACTATTGTTACTTTTTTATTTAGTTACTTTTTTATTTCATAAATGTATATCCAAATTTAATTTTCACAAAACTTTATTCATACCTTTCGAGTGATAGTTGTTACCCTTTTTTAATGAAATTCGTGGGTTAGTCGTAGGTTAGTCGTAGATTAATTATGAAGGAATGTTTTAGAATATTTTGAATTTGAATGTGGAAGAAAAATTTCAGCTTCCCTATTTTAAGCTATAAATCTCTTTGGCGCTGAAAATTAATCATTTCTTTGGGAAAGTGTTTCTTTAGATTTAGCTAGTTACGACTTCCACTTTTAGAAGATTTACAATATTCTAAGGCCAACATAAATAGTTAACAAGACAAGATCAACAGCCATATCTGCAACAAAATACCTGAATTTTGGAATAAAAGAAAAGAAATATTCAACCAAATAGTTGAAGCTCTAACTAAACAACATACACTTTAAACCAAAAAAGGAATGGTTAAAATTTTATTTGAAAGAATGAATATTTAATCAAAAAAAGGTTAACAAAATAGTTGTATATTTAATCTCTCTCTTTTACGGGTTTGAGGGTCGCCGCTCCATGTACATATATTTACATTCCATCCTTAATCTATCCTAACTTAAGATATCTTACTTAAAATAACAATATTATTATTACTAATAATTCTTAAAATTTTTTAAATGAGCGATCTTCCAGGGCTTCCGTTTCCTCTTGCCATAAAGTATATTTTCGACGATTTTAAAATTTAACTTTTTGCTAGTTATTTTCCTTATCAGGATTAACCGTTTGGTTCTGCCCTGTTACCTTGTTTTCCCTTAGTTCTGCCATTTTCTTCATCCACGTGAATCTCTGTCCATTACCATCCAAAATCCTTCTTACACATTCATCCACACTCAACTGTCCCTCTTCCTCTCCTGTATACCTCTCTAATACATGTGCCCACGACTCCATTTGGTATTCACATACTCTATACAGATGTTCCTCTTCATCCATCCAATATAGACAAGCTCTAACTCCTCCCATTCTAAACCGTACCACCTTACTCCATTTATCTGCCTTTTTTATTTTTTGCAAATATTCTGGTGCCGTCAAGCCTTGGACCATCATATACCATCTATTGCACCTCAAGTCCATAATCTTTCTCCATCTGTCTTCTCCTTGTCTTACTAATAGCTCCAACTCAATGTCCTGCCACTCCAGTACCCCATCTCGTATATCAGAAACCCTCCTCATTTTTTTCCATTCTTCCTCCCATTTCGAATTTCCCAAATTGCCTCTCGTCTCCTTGTTCCAAATTTCGCCCAAGCATACTTGTGCTATTCTGCTCTCCTCTCCCCTTTTTAGCTTCTCTTCAAACCTCCAGGCTCTCTTCATTTGTCTAGTTTCCATTTTTTCCCTTCCTTATTCTTCCCTTAACATGTATCCTGGGCACCTCCAACTAACCCCCATTACCCATCTCAGAAATCTCTCATGTCTGCTTTCCATTTTACTATGTTCCTTCCATCCCCAGACCTACACTGAGAAAAAGATCTGTTTGAATCAAATATATTATGTTTGAATCAAACATATTCTTTCTTTGTTATGCAGTCAAACATATGTATGTTTGATTCAAACAAATTTTTTGGTTGACTATATATTTTTGATTTGAATATATATTTTGTTTGAATGAAAGAAACCTCTTGTTTAAATTAAACATTTCTTTATGTTAAATTAATCGCAGATTTTGTTCGATTTAAATACATTTTTATTTTGATTTAAAAAAGGAATTTGTTGCTTTCAATAAAATTATTTGCCTGTTTCAATATCAAACGTTTTGTTAAAGCTGGTATTTGGAGCATGCGTGCTGTATTATTATTCATATTGCATTTATATATTGAATTTATTTATTCAATTAAGCCTTAAATCTTTTTCATAGGGTTAAAAATATAGCAAGAAAATAACTTTTCTTCCAAATTTTCGAATAAATCGCTGGGTAGGTCCCAGGTTTCGAGCAATTTTCGCAATACAAACACTTCCATTTCTCTTACAGATGTCTGAATTTACGCGAAAATAAAACTGGCGACGGTCTGGAATTGGTGGAAAACCAACCCTTTTCCAGCTGGCCCAATGAAACTTCCAAATTTTCAAGGCTTCGCTTATCTTACACATTCCGAGCAAACACGCTGATACATTCAACGATTCACCACCATTTTGAATGTCTAAAGCTAAGTGGCACTGCAGTGCCCCGAAACTAATGCGGATGAATGAAGAACTATTATTTGTTTGAATCAAATAAATGCGTTCTTTAATTTAAGTATAAAACGTTTGAACAAAATTTTGGTTTGACTTAATGAAATCGTTTATTTGAATCAAACAAATCGTATCAAACAAATAATTTGTTTTATTTAATGAGTTTCAATATCTTCCATATATTGAAATTAAATAAATGTTTTGTTAATTGAAATAAAGAACGTGTGTTGAATCAAAAAAATGTATTCAAACAAATCTTTTTGTTTGAATCAAAAAAATCGTTTTCTCAGTGTATGCTCCATAACACAACACCGCCCAAACCATCGCATCAATCAGCCAAACCCTCATCCTCCAATCGGCATTAAACCTTCTCTTTCCTATACCCCATACTTGGCCTCTTACTTTACTCGCACATTCGATTCTTTTCCTCACCTGCACTTCGTTTCCCCCTCGTGTCTCAAACCAAAAACCTAGGTAACAGAACCCGTCCACAATTTCCACTGTTTGTCCATTCATCTTCCAAACGTAATCCATTTTGGGTTTTCTTCTTCTGTAGCACATCATCTTGGTCTTCTCCACATTCACCGTCAAGTCTTTTGCTCCCACATACTCTTCGAAAATTCTCATCATTAGGTTAATCCCCTTCTCATCATCTGCTAACAGAACTACGTCGTCCGTGTATGCTAGAGAGTATAGTTTGCTATTACGCAAAACCGTTCCCCCTTTCCCTTCCTCCTTTAACTTCTTCTCTAAGTCTGCCAGCAGCATATTGAAAAATAGCGGACTCAACGGGCACCCTTGCCTTAGACCTCTCCCTGTCCAGAATACCCCTCCTTTCTTCTTTCCTATCTTCACCCTAATCCTGGTTCCTGTGAAAATTTCCTTTATACTCTCTACCAACCTTTCCTCTATTCCCCTCTCTGTCATTGCCTGCCATAGTACTTTTCTATTTACAGAGTAAAAAGCTGGTTTGAAATCTACAAATACTGCGACTAATTTCCCTTTCTTTCTCCCTATATTTCTGTTAACAAATAGTTAATTTTTCAGTGAAAGAGATAAATCAACCAAAATGATGAATCTTCAACACAAAAAAAACATTTGTAGAAAAGTAGTTCATTTTTTAACCAAAAATGATGAATTCTCAATGAAAAAAAGTAATAGTTGAAATTTCAACCAAAAAAGATTTTCATTTTGAATCAAAAACAGTTACATTCAACCAAAAAAACAAATTTTCAATAAAATAGTTGAATTTTCGGTCAAGACAGAAAAAAAAATCAACCAGATTGTTAAACTTTCAAGCCAAAAACGTGAATTTTCAACAAGCGGAAAATGTAATAGACGAAATTGCAACCAAAAAATACGAATTTTCAACAAGATTGTTTAATTTGAAACCAAAGAGATGACTTTTTAATAAAATACATGAATTTTCAGCTACAAAAGATCCATTTTCAACAAAATAGTGCAATTTGAAACCAAAGAGATGAATTTGCAATCAAGAAGATTAATTTTTGACCAAAAAAAGAAACATTTTAAATCAAATATACGAATTTTCCGCTAAAAAAGGTCAATTTTCAACCAAAAATGTCACATTTAAATTTTCAATTGAAAAAATTAATTTTCAACGAAAAAAGATGAATCCTCAACTAAAAGTGTATGAGTTCATATATTTCAACAACAAAATTTAATTTGAAATTAAAAACAGTTTAATTCAACAAAAAAACTAATTTTCAACAAAACAGTAGAATTTTTAACCGAATGAAACCACAATTCGAATGGTAAAAATGAAAAAAAAATTGGAAAAGCAATATAATTAATTATCGTAAAAAAGACATGTGAACTACATTTCGAAAGTAATTAAAAAAAGTAACGGTTCTTATAGTTACTGTTACTGAAAAAATGTAACTAGTTATCAATTCGTTACTTACTTACAAATATGATTTCGTTACCACTATCGTTACCGAAAAAAAGTAACTAAAGTCGTGTCCAAAAGTCGAGGCCCCTCACTTTTTTTGATTGAAAGTCGCACCAAAAAATCTCTGAAATGTCTAATAAAAAGCATCTGAAAGCTTAAAGTCTTCCGAATGTAGCGACAGGTTCACTTTTGTCCGAAAATTTTTTTTCAATAGTTAGAGTGCAACACGTCCCAAAAAACAGGGGTTTTCGGCCTCCTTTTTCCAGGGTCCCCTTTGACCTGTTCCCAGAAGGAGGGCGACGTTAGGAAAAATCTAAAAATATTCACAGATATTTTCTGAACATTCCTGAATGCAGTGCAGTTTTCGAAATGCTGAAATATGCAATAGTTTTCTTTTTACGGTGATTTATTTACAAACATTATAATATAATATAATATATAATATATAATATAATGAAATTTATGATAAAATCATTCTCACGCAAGAGACATTATTTTGCATAATTCTGACTTTAATCAGTGTGTGCGTGTGGCCAGTACAGCGGGACAAGTGGCAGCAAAAATGTACCCTTTCTATGACAATAGTAATTCCAGAAGCAAACCAAATGCCCGAAACAGATGTGGTTAAACGAAGCAGGGCCGTCTCAACTCCTACAATCCTGGATATTTTTTAAACTGACTTCAATTTTTTTGTTAAATCCACATTATTTTTTAATGTTTCAGAAATCTTCATAAATATTCATGGAAGGGTAATATTTTAAAATGAAAACTTATTACAAACTTTCCCAAGAATCTTTACAAGATTTTTATATTGTTATGAACCCTTAAAAAATCCTTGAGAAACTTGACAAATTTATTTTAAATGTCACAAAATCTATATTTCGTTCTACATTATTGGAAACCTTTTAAAAACTTAACTTACTTCGAAAATATTTTCAGAACTTCTAAATATCTTTTTACATAATTTGAATGTTTCCTGCAAATTGAAAGTAATTGCCTCTGAATACTGCAGAAAATTTTCTTATTCTCTTCAAACCTATACGAATTCTCGAAAAGCTTCCAAATTTTATTTTGAAATTTAAAAAAATTTATAATTTCTTGAGAATTTTTTGAAATATTTCCAAACTGTAAATAATTTTTCAGAACTTTTACATATCTTTAAGAATTATTTGAATTGTTTCTACATTTATTTGTTAAATCCTGCAAAATGAAAAAAGTGACTTTACATTTTTTACATCCTTTTTCGATAAATTGGAAAATCTTTTCGAATGTTTCATTTTTTTCAATGTTATCTTTTGAAATGCCTTAGTCAAAATGAAAAATCATTTTAATTTCCATTGAAATGTGTCAGTTTAAAAAATATCTAGGATTGTCGGAGTTTTTGAAGAAACTTATTTAAAAAAATTTTTTCTACTGAAAATATTCTTAATCGGGTTAATATTCGCAATTGGGTTTCGATTTTCTAAGGACCCGCTCTCTAACTGAATCTTGAAGACGTTGAGACGGCTCTGCTTCGTTCAACCACATATGTTTCGGGCATTTGGCTTACTTCTAGAATTACTATTGTCATAGAAAGGGTACTTTTTTTGCTGCCACTTGTCCCGCTGTACTAGCCACACGCCCACACTGTTTAAAGTCAGAGATGTGCGTAAAAAGAAAACTATTGCATATTTCAGCATTTCGAAAAATGCATTGCATTCAGTAATATTCAAAGAATATCTGTCAATTTTTTTAGATTTTTCCTAACGTCGCCCTCCTTCTGGGAAAAGAAGGTCCCTGTTATGAATAATAAAATGAATTCAGCATTATTCAAATCAAATGCAAGAAATCACTGAATCAAACATTGAACAATGATACAATGAACTATGAATAACATGGACATCTACTTTCTGGAACTTTAAATCAACATTTGATAATATAGAAATTTACTTAAATAATAATAAAAATGCTGAGTGAAGTATCGATTACGTATATCTAAATCTGCTATTATATGTAACAGAGGTAAATTTTTCTTTTCGTAGAACCAACATTTTAATTGTAGTTAAATAAATCCATTAAAAGAATAAGGATTTCTGGTTAACAGAATCATGAATATACAGTTCATTCAACCATTCCAACTTAGTAAACGAAACTTTGTTTCACTAAAAAGGGAACCTGGGTTAACAAAGATTATCATAGAGCGCGCCACCATCGGATACGCTCCTTTTTCTTGTAGTTGTCATCAGGTTTCACTGTTGAATCTAGAATTAGCCTCAATCAATTTAAATAAACTATTGAAATGTATGCGGCAGAACGGGAAAGAATGGTGGAAGAGAAAGAGGAAGAGGAGGAGGTAAAGGAGGAGTATACGGTAATATTACAGTTAAGTCAAGTAGGTACTGAAAACATTAGATTCAGTGATTACATGCTCTAAATCGTCTGTTATTTTTTTTAAATCTGTGTTGAGCTTCCTACACTTTTTTCTTGAAAACTACAATGAATTCAGGTAAGAGAAACAAAGAAATACACATAAATGTAAGGAACTATGGGAACGGTGACAGACACTTGTAGCCGCTAGCGGCTCTAATGAGCGTGGAGATACACAAGGCAGCGGCTCCAATAGCGGCAGCGTCTGCTATTCGTATTATACCAGTCCTTGATAATGCAGTGTTCAGGTGTAAGTAGGTGAGTTTATTGCGCTGACGATCGGTCTGAGTGGGATGTCATTTTTGTGAATTTTTGGGAGTCCATAAAGTTTTTGAGAGATGGGAT
>CAKNYM010033970.1:10946-25781 GCA_932195095.1 Andricus curvator
CAGGGAGATCGTTTGCAAATGCTACAGGGTCAACATCATCATCAACACTGGTAACAATGAATGAAAGATTACCCGGAAATATAGAACTTGAGCTTCCTTTATTACCACCATCCAAAAATGAAAAAGAGTCATGCGAAGAAGTTGATCCATCTCAACATGAAGAAACATCAGTTGTACGATCCGAATTTTTCGCGGAAAAAGGATTATCAGAAGCTTTAGAAGGAATTGGCAGTATTACAACGAATGCTGGTAAAGCAATTTCTAAAAAAGAGGCTAATGAAATAAATCAAGAAATCAGGCAAACAACGATTTCCAGAACTGAAATAAAAGAAAGGAGGAAACGTATCCGAAGAAAGACAAATCAATCAAATTCTAGAGATTTCCTGGATGTATTTGCTGGAATCCTGATGGCAATGCGATTCGTAAGTAACTTTTTATTAATTTGAATCTGTAGATACTATTTGCTGTGTAAAGAAGTTTATTAGGCTCAATTCAATTTATGCAGAACTTGAATTTTCAGATTACGGACCTTGTCTGTATGAATCTTATTATCAGAAATATGAAATCATTGATGCATGTTCCTGTTTCAATGAATATATACCTAGGAGTAGTAGCAACTGGATGCCTTTTTGGAGTTTTAATTTTAATGGGATACAGTGACAACGAATGTCGGAAATTACGTAGCAGGAATAATCTTGGAAAAAGTGTAAGTACTTCAGTTATTAATAAGAGTAAATTTGCACGTTCACATTTAGTCCATTTTCATTTCCTAATAGGAAAAACATAAAAATGTCAAATTTCATTAAAACAAATTTTTTTAGGTTGAAAGTTCAATTTTGTTTTAAACTAGTTAAATAATTTATTGAATTATTACTTCATACAACATTCTTTTTTCGCGAAAAAATTCGTTACCATGTGTTATGTATAGAATTAGCTTCTCAAACATAATAAACTCCAGACAATTGTTAAACCTTTCAATTTAGGTTTGTTATAAATAATTTAAGTTGAGCAATAGAAAAAGTTTTTCCGATTTAATGTAATCCACAAAATTCTGAATTTAATACCGTCTCGATTTTATTAATTCATAAATTTATCAAACTTTTCATAATGGAAAATTAAACATTATAAGTCCTTTAATGTATGGGTCATATATTCATTATCATTATTTCTAAACTACAATCTACTTTGATGATATATAACTCTGTTAATACAAATAAAAATTTTTTTCAACCAGTTTATTATTTGCTTAAAAATTCAACAATTTTGTTGAAAAGTCATCTTATTTCTTTAAAAATTCAACTGTTTCGTTGGAAATTCGTCTTTCGGTTGCAAATTCAACTATTTTGGTAGAAAAATAAGTTTTTATTGAAAATGTATTTCTTATTGTGAAAAATTCAACTGATTCAATTCAATGGAAAATTTTTCAGTTCAAGTGTCTACTATTACATTATTTGTGGAACATCCTCTTTTTTGTCTTACTATTTTTGTTTACTATTTTCTTGAAAATAGATCTTTCTTAATTGAAGATTCAACTACTTGGGTAAAAGTTGAACTACTTTGTTAAAATTTGATATTTTGGGTTGAAGGCTCATTTCTTCCACTGAAAATTTAACTAGCTTGTTGAAATTTTTCTGTTTTGATGCGAATCTAATCTTCTTGGTTTTGAATTTCCTCTTTTCGGTGCAAAATGCAACTGGTTCGTTGAAAATTAAATTTTTTGACGAAAATTTATATTTGCGGGTTTAAAATTAAACAGTTTTGCAGGAAATTTGTTTTCTGGCTTGAAAGTTCAACCATTTGGATGACCTTTTTTTTTCTTTCTTGAATAAAAAGCCTTGATTTGTTAAAAACTTGTCTTTTTCTGAAAAATTCATCATTTCAGTTTAAAATTT
Organism: Andricus curvator; assembly: GCA_932195095.1. NCBI lineage: Eukaryota > Metazoa > Arthropoda > Insecta > Hymenoptera > Cynipidae > Andricus > Andricus curvator. The sequence goes on from CAKNYM010033970.1 coordinate 12,839, forward strand.
GACCACTCTCTTAACTAGCCTTGAATTCGATCTCGAGTGTTTCCACTTTGTTTGTATTTATAATTATATGGTGCTCATTTCACGAGCACTTTGCTTCCCGTTAGCAAACGTATTTGCTTCCTCATGGAGGAAGCATTAGTTATTTTTTCAAATAATAGACAAACCAAAGTCTTAATCTTCATTTTGCTCAATTTAAAAATAGAAATTTACAAAAAATACAAAATCACAAAATAATACAAAAAGTTTTTGAATACAAAGACAAATCAGACAAATCAAATTTCGTATTCGAAATGATAATTTTCCGAGCTGAAAAGGGGAAGGGAAAAGTTCTGTCGCGCCCCATCCCTTTCCCAGCTTCATGATTTTCTTTGCAAAAATTGTCAGTATTACTCTATTTGAAAATTTATTATCAAAAAGTCTTTTCTATTCATGCGTCAACTTTGAATTATGTCGATGAAAATAGTTTTTCTGTTTGAAACAAATGATTCAAATATTATAAATGAGCATAACTTCCTTAATCTTCAATAAAGTATATTAATATTATAGATCAAACGATTTGCCTTGAATAAAGTAATCTTTTCCCTTCTTGCATCAATTTTGAATTATGTTAGTGAAAAAATGTATACTATAAAAAATCGTGTTTTCAAATATTATGCATTACCATAACTTCCTTACTCGTCAATGAAATGTATCAATCCTATGAGTTAATCGATCCGCCTTAGATCAACACAACTTTTCTATTCTCGCATAAACTTTAAATTATGAGAATGAGAAAATTTTTACTATAATAATCGATTTAAAAAATATATAAATTACCATTACTTCCCTACTCTTTAATAAAATGTATTTATATTGTAGGTCAATCGATTCGTCTCGAACCGAGGAATCTTTTATATTCTTGCATCAACTTTGAATTATGTTGAAAAAAAAAGTTTTACGATAAAAAACCGAATTTTCAAATATTATGTATTACCATGTCTTCCTTACTCTTCAATAAAATGTAATGATCTTATAGGTCAATCGATTCGACTCGAATCAACACATCTTCTCTGTTGTTGCATCAACTTTTAATTATTTTAATGAAAAAAGGTTTACTATGAAACACCGATTTTCACAATATATAATTTACCATAACTTCCCTACTCTTTAATAAATTGTATTAATATTGTAGCTCAATCGATTCGTCTCGAACCAAGGAATCTTTTATGTTCTTGCATCAACTTTGAATTATGCTGAAAAAAAATTTTTACGATAAAAAACCGTATTTTCAAATATTATGTATTACCATGTCTTCATTACTCTTCAATAAAATGTACTGATCTTATAGGTCAATCGATTCGACCCAAATCAACACATCTTTTATGTTCTTGCATCAACTTTGAATTATGCTGATGAAGAAAGTTTTACTATAATATTGAGTGCTAAAAAAAATGCAATGAATATTTTTAGAAATCCTTTAGCCAGTTTCAAGATATTGATAAGGACAATGAGCCCTACAAATTTCATCTATTCATCTGAAACCGTTTTATAGTTATCGTGTTCACAAAAAAGTGCGAAATCCACACACACCTCCGGACAATTGCTTAGAACATTGTATTAGACATTTTTAAAATGAGGAAGGTTTAATTAAATGAATTTAAAATTTTTGGAATATGTTACCATTACAAAGCTTCCTCTATGAGAAAGCAAAAAATTTTTTTTTTAATTCATATTTAAGCCTTTTGACTACAAATTTAATTTTTGCATTTTTCGTTGAACTGATTAGAAACCAGTTCTGCTTCCTCATAGAGGAAGCTTTGTGATGGTAACGTTTTCCAAAAATTTCAAATTGATATAATTAAACCTTCCCCAATTTAAAAATGTCTAATAAAATGTTCTAAGCGATTGTCCGGCTGTGTGAGTGTGTGAATGTGTGTGTGTGTGTGCGTGGATGTGTGTGTGGGTGAGGATGTCACACTTTTTTGTGAACACGATAACTAAAAAACGGTTGCATATAAATTTATGAAAATTGAAGGGCTTATTTTCCTCACTAATGTCATTAGCATAATTCAAAGTTGATGCAGAAATATAAAAGATTCCTTGGTTCGAGACGAATCGATTAACCTATAATATTAATACATTTTATTAAAGACTAGAGAAGTTATGGTCATTTATATATTTTGAAGATCGGTTTTTTATAGTAAAACTTTTTTCATTAACATAATTCAAAGTTGATGCAAAAACAGAAAAGATGTGTTGATTCAAGTCGAATCGATTGACCTATAATATGAATGCATTTCATTGAAGACAAAGGAAGCTATGGTAATGCATAGTATTTGAAAATACGGTTTTTTATAGTAAAACTTTTTTCTTCAACATAATTCAAAGTTGATGCAAGAATATAAAAGATTTCTTTGTTCTAGACGAATCGATTGACCTACAATATTAATACATTTCATCAAAGAGTAGGGAAGTTATAATAATTTATATATTTTTAAAATCGTTTTTCATAGTAAAACTTTTCTCATTCTCATGATTCAAAGTTGATGCGAGAATAGAAAAGTTGTGTTGATTCAAGACGAATCGATTGACCCATAGCATTTATACATTTTGTTGAAGAGTAAGGAAGCTATGAGAATGCATAATATTGATTTTTAAACACGGCTTTTTATAGTAAAACTTTTTTCATTAACATAATTCAAAATTGATGCAAGAACGAAAAAGATTCCTTGATGCGAGGCAAATCGATTGATCTATAATATTAATACACTTTATTGAAGATTAAGGAAGTTATGCTCATTTATAATATTTGAATCATCTGTTTCAAACAGAAAAACTTTTCTCATCGACATAATTCAAAGTTGACGCATGAATGGAAAAGACTTTTTGATCATAAATTTTCAAATAGAGTAATTCTGACAATTTTTGTAACGAAATCATAAAGCTGGGAAAGGGATAAGGTGCAACAGAACTTTTCCCTTCCCTTTTCCAGCTCGAAAAATTATCATTTCGAATACAAAATTTGATTTGTCTGATTTATCTGACTAATGCTCCCTCTGTGAGGAAGCAAATACATTTTCTAACGGGCAGCCAAGTTCTTGTGAAATGAGCACCATATAATTATAAATACAAACAAAGTGAAAACACTTGAGATCGAATTCACAGCTAGTTTCATCTATTTGGATAGACAATTCCTTCTTTGGGCTTGAAAAGTTTGCTTTTTCTTTAAAAATTCAACTATCGTCTGAAGTACTCAACTATCCGGTTGAAAATGCATCTTTTGCTTGGTTGAAATTTAATCTCTTTTGTTTGATATTTTTTGAATATTAGTGGTTAGGGAAAATGAAAAATTCGCCAGGGAAAAATCAATGAGCAGTCAGGGAAATTAGAAAATGTAGATTTGCGGCCACCCTGGAGAAGCGAGCAGAAGCATAGGAGCTTGAATGTGGACAGAATGAATAAACGAATGAATGACTTGTAAATTATCATACATAATTTAGACATAATGTTTATTTATTTATTTAGGAAATGATATATTGCATCTTGTATACCATGTTATATGGACTTTTGGCTACTATTGTCGAATGTCCAGACTCATTAGACACCTGCAACGGGGCCATGGTGAGCAATTAAAAAACTCTCACTTATTTTTAAGTATATCTGTTTTCTCTACATTCTTGAACGGTAAATATTTACAACATTTATCATTTTTCTTTTATTAAGATTTGCGGCTATGTTTCCATGCTCTGTTGTATTCTTCAAGGGTGCTTAAAATGCCCCACCAATGACAATTCCAACGGAAATGTCAGAAGGAACAGTGATACTTTCAATGGTGTAATAATTGGTGAAAATGCAGGGAGAGATTATAAACCAAATAAAGAGTTAGAAGCAAGGTTAGTAGTTAGTGAAAATCTTAAGACTTAAATCAACAATTCTCTCACTGGAATGATACAGCCTCTAAAAATTGTAACTGAACACATGTAGTTAATAGTACTGCTAAGAATTTGCCGACTTATCGTACGAACTTTTATTGCAGATACTTCGATTCTTGGCAATGGTTTTGGTGTCATGCAAATCATTCATCGATCCAGTATCATGGAGGTGATGGAGGTTGTTGTAACGATGGGGGTGCTTGTAGCGCAGATGCCAATACAGACAATGGAGTTCGTTCTGGCGACAATGGAAATTCCTTTGACGATGGAGGTGGTGGAGTTTGTTGTGGCGATGGGGGTGCTTGTTGCGCAGATGACTGCGCAGACAATGGGCTTTGTTCTGATGGCGATGGAAATTCCTTTGACGATGGAGGTGGTGGACATTGCGGTGGCGATGAAGGTGGTTCTCGTGCAGATGGTAGTGCGGATAATGGGCTTTGTTGTGCCGGCAATGAAAACTTCTGTGACGATGGAGGTGGTTATGATGGTTGCGGAGATAGTGGGGATTGTGGTAGTTTTGATAGTTAAACTTAAAAGATTGAAGACAAATATAGATAATAAAAATTATAATTAAAAAGTTTTATATTCAACCATAATATATAGAATACAAAAAGTTTGTGGCCTGTACCAGTTTGTGATGGTAATATTGATTAATTCGTGATTTAGATGAAACCTGGGGTATCATCGAAATGTCATATGTGCGTTACGTGCCGGATCTTGACCATTCCAGATCCTTTTACGATTCACATTAATGAAAAAATAGCCCGAATCCATTAGGACAAACAAGGAGTGAGAAAAACAAATAATAATTATAGCAAACAAAAATTCAATATCTGAAAATATATATAATGATTTATAATATATACATCAGAAATGTCCAAGATAGCATCGTATGATGGTTTGGAAATCCATCCCATTGTTCTATTTCCAGATAACTTTGAGCTTTCATATGCTTCAAAATATATTTTTCTGAATGAAATATTTTTTTTAGTTTTTTACAATTTATAATTTACAATAAATATGTCTAATTATATTGGAGTCTATTCTATCGTCTCTTGGAAAATCGAAATAGAACCCATCAGATTCCCAGTTCGGTTAGTTTTATTTTGGTAATCCCAACGGCAATTAGATTAGCGTCTGTTGCAAATTGCAAAAAGAATCCTTCAGTCTACAGGGTCGTTTGTGTTTTGTTTAATTATTCAAACCAACTGGAAATTATTCTCATATAGTTGTTACATTGTTTTATGATCTTCTTCTATCAATCTGAATGTCTTAAAATAAATGGCACTTGGGAAAAGTTGAATACAAAAAAAATTTCAACTTTGTTGTTGAATACAAATTTTTAAACAATTTAAAAAAAGTCTGATCACACAAATCTTTTCAAAATTTAAAAAGCTTTCATTCAAAAAAAGACGTTTAAATCGGATGAATAGTGTAGAATAAAAGTTGATTTGTACATGGGTACTTTTTTTCCCCCACTGTTGGACGGAGACATTTTTTTTAATACCATACAAGATCCAATAGAAATCAGTAATTGGAAAGAAACCAATAGAAACCAGTTCAGCGTCTGTTGTAAATTCCAAACAGAACCTGTCAGATCCCGGAATCAGTGTGAATAATTTGGGAATCCAAACACATTTCAATAGAGAGCAGCTTCGTGATTATGGAAATTGCCGATAGAAGCCATCATACTCCAGGATCGGTTTCGTCTTATATGGAAGTCCAGACAGAAACCAGCTCAGCGTCGGTTGGAAATTCCAACAGCAACGAAGCAGGAAAAAAATCTGTCTGCTTCTATTTGATATTATAAAAAAGCTGACGTATTTTTTGAGACCAAACGGTCTATGCTACCTGACCTGCCGTCGCTTTTTCCAGGGCACACCATCTTGGCTCAAGACTTTGATTTATATATTGAGCATGCTATCTCGAATCCAGCTATTGACTTTTTATTCGCATTTTGGCACGCCGCGACACCTAGGTTCTAAAACTTTATTTTTACTTATATTGTTGGATATGCCATCTTGGATTTAAAACATTTAATTTTGATTTGTACTTTACCTCAGCTCCAGACTCTGATTTGATTTCTGTTTTCTGGGCACGCTACCTCGACTCCCGATTTTGATATTTTTACATTTGCGCTCTCAATTAATTCTAATTTGTACTTATTTTCTTCAGCTGAATTCTAGTTTGCAATCCAGGCATAAATTTAGTTCCATATTCCGGCAAAATACGTATGATTCTTGAGCTACCAAATTCTGTAATACTAAAGATTCAATCAAGTACCCCGAAATGGTTAATGAAACCCTGAATGTTGACCTTGAAAATCTCTTGACTTTGAAAATCTCGACGTTGTAAAAACCGTGGAAGGAAAATAAACTATTTTTTTACTTTAATTTGTCTGTTTCAATCGGTGCTTGCATGCTCTGCGTCATTTACTTTTAAATCCTTATACCTATTTCATCCTAAAACGTAAAAGATTATATAAACTTATTTTAATCAACTGAGGAAATAATTTTTTCCGCTCGAGACTGTTTGTTTCTGAGTGTACGAAATACAAATATAATCTTAGAATATAAAAGATAAGATCAGAAACACGAGCTTGAGGATCATATAATCTATAAGATAACAACTTCTTAGTCAAATCAAGCGACAGAATACACATTACTTACATTGTTAACTACAGTTTTTTCTCTGCCTAAGAAATATGAAGATCGTGTATACTTTGGTCTTATACTTGCTGCTTAATTCTGTGGGTAAGTATAATAATATAATATATAGATTGCAAAAGATTTTTAAACTGTCCTAAAATAACAATTCGTCCGATTAAATCCGCATTCTAACCCAATTACAATTTTTGCTTGATTGAAATCGGTAGCTGGTTTAATTTAAACGTTAGTTTATTCTTTGAGAAAATTTCTAAACAATAACAAATAATGAATATTAACCAGAAATATAAAAATTTCAAGCAGCAAAACAGAATTTTTTCATTAATTCTTTTCAATTATAACAAAAGTCTTCAATAGTTAAAGTATTCGAATTAAGGCTGTGCAAGAAACCGGAACTTTCAGCTTCTTTCAGGTCGAGTTCGAGCTGTTAAATTAAAATCAATATTCAATAAGAAAATAATTATTTATTTCCAGACGACACTGATGCTATAAATTTGATAGTATATTCATTTGAGTCAAGAACATATAGTTTTCGATGTTCGCGAAAGTGCGTACTTTTGATTTAAGGGAAATTTTTTCGTAGTGTACTCGAAACTTTCGAGCTGCTCAAAAGTTTCCAGAACCAGAAATATTTTGAGTTTCCAGACGTAAATAAGTAATAACTTCTACAGAAATAAAGATCAGTTTCAAATTTCACAGCAGAAAAAGTTGTTGCACAAAAGGGGTTCATGATGTTCCAACGTATACGAGTATGTTCTTTAAACAAAATTAATCCTCTATTTCTTCTTGCAGAATCAAGTTCACAGTCCGTTTGGAATTGGCCTGATATTCGTCGCCCGCGTGATCGCCGACCTTCTTCTTCTTCTCTTCGCATACCTCAGCCTCGTGCCGAGCCCGAGTCCGATCCTCCTCTGCGTCATAGGTCCAGGTCTCCTACTGTCAGGTCTCCTCCTGTCAGGCCTCCTCTTGCTAGAGCTCCTGTTGATCAGGTACTTGGATATGGACTTGGGCAACTTGGACTAATTCGGCTCATTCCTAATACCAATCCGTACCGGCGATTTGAATTTCGAAGATACACATTTAATTCACCATTTCTAATCCAACTAAAGAAAGATGTTCAAGTGAGCCTGCCAGTCGGAGAACAAATTGTATTGACAACATCTATTGGTGACGTTCATGCGATATTGGAGACCAGTGGTGTCCTTAGTGGAATATATGGTAGACATGAACAGTGGTCCCGGGTGAAAATAAACATAGACAGTGGCGTGATTACGCGCTTGACCCCAGGCGAAATTAGGGAATGTCCAGTAGGTAACCGTCGCAAAATAGAACGAAATTTTAGAACAGTAGTTGTAAAGCAGGATTCTCTAAAGCTAAACCAATGATTCAATTTAAAAAAGACATATTAGATGTATTATATATATTATATTATATTATTATTATTATACACATTTATATATATAACTGTTAGTCATTGTTAAAGTGATATCTGATTTCGGAAACAACGCTATCGTTATCAGAAATAAGATACCGTTATTATACCCTGAGATTTTTTTTTCATTTGTTTGCTTCTCAATAGAATGTACCAGAATTTCGGTGATTTTATAATTTGAAAAATGTAAATATTGTGTTAAAATTTCTACAGATAGTTCAAAATATATGAGGGCATATCTGAATAGCTTATTTGAGTTTTTGGTTTGTTTAAATAATGCAATTTTTTAAATTCTACTAAAACTGTACTACTTAACAATGTGGAAGCTGAAATGAACCAGACATACGTGCGCTTATATATTTTGAATCGCTTTATAAAATTTCAGCACAATTAAATTGAATTTTGCTTCTGTTTGATAAATATTGGAGTTTTATGTAATTTATAATAAAAAAATTCAAGTTCATCATCTCTAATTTGAATTAGTTATGATTACCCAGCAATCACGTGAATTTATTCGTGTACTTGGTCCAGATGTAAAGATCAGGATTTGCTCTTGATTTTATAAATTTTTCTAATTTTTACGAACAGGTTTCTTTGAAGGTTTTCAATTTAGTTGCTGTACAGATATCCATCTTTCAAGTAAAGCATACACTTTAAAATGATCAATACAGTTGTACCAAAACTAATGTAGCAATGACGACTGTGCCGAAAATTCAGTCGATGCTAGGCCTTTTACGGCAAAAAGTTTGATGTAACTTCAACAATTTTTTTTGAAAATTCATTTGTATCAAAAATATTGTTTAGAAATCTTAATGATTTAAAAATGCTATTGAAATGAATTGCCAGAGTCTGGTTTATTATTAATATATAGCTGTTATCCTTTCTCTAATAGTCCAGTCGAATTAGACGAAAAAAGTCCAAGCGTTGGAACACAAGGATGATATCTGAAGATGATTTATGGAGGATAAAATAAGCTTTTAAGGGAGCGATCATAGAACTTTCTTCGATCGATGGTTAGGAATTTTAATGGTTGTGAAATGTCCGCTGAGTATGAAACGATTTTTTTAGCATTGAAAGTCTATAATTAGTCTATTAGTCTATATAGATCTGGAATAGGTGAACGAGTTGGGCTGCATTACGGGATGTAGCTGCTCTGGGGAACTGATGGACTCTAGTCTGTGGGACCTAAACTAAGGAGCGATCCTTCTAGCGGGTAATAGCGAAGCCTCCTCGAATGTCGAGGGTGCGAGTTCTCACGCTCCCAAGCTAAGATCCTGAATGTCAACAGGGTTAACAAATTCCTAAGCACCCCCGCGCGACACCTCCGGACATGCCGGAGCTACGAAGAAGGTGGCTTAACAGAGCGGATCTCTACACAGGGCGTTTCTTATTCCCCTAGCTTCTAGTGGGACCGAACGGACGACACACAAAATACAAATGAGAACAATGAGGGCTCCGATCCGAGACCCTCGAACAATCCACCGCTAAAGGTGGGTTGTTTCTTACGGGCCAGCCCACCAAGAGTATGGCAGACTTCTGACCACGAGGACCAAAATCTTGTTGCTTCGGTGGAGGAACAACTGATGGGGCTATTCGTAAGAAAGAAGAATCGTAGCTGTGCAAAAAAAAGAGCCCGCTGAGCGCGGCTTTCTAACAGCAACCAAAAACATCACAGGGGGCCATGGCTGCGGAAACATCATGTGAAGCAACTTCTCAGTATTGGTCTGCAGGCAATAGGAGCGAGGACTCTGAAGACACTCCTTCCAACAGAGATTTGCAATGGCAGAATGGTCTGGAAACACGGGGCCTCAATTTCGCGCAGATGGCAGAAGCTGGACAGGCTGAGGGAGGAAATCTTCGTAGAGATTAACGCGTTACCCCGGGAGAAGCCCACCCCGAGATTCAACGATATCTTCATCAGGTCGGGGGATATCTTAGCGGAGTGTCTCCAAAGGTACCGCAAAGCGACCGTAGTGTTCCCCGGCACCCGCGAGGATCTACGAACCCCACTCTACGAACTGGTTCGTGGAAGGTGTATTCCAACAAGCAGGGAGCCATTTGGCAGGAGACGATTTGGATTCTAGTTTTTGGTCTTCCTGAATTGACAATCGGGCCCTTACGGCTCTGGATTACCGACCCTATTTCGGTGCGGGTAGGGTTACCTTCCAAGTGACCCATCTGAGCTCCTTGGGGGACTAGAAGCGTCCAGTGACGCCCCGAATCAGCCTATCAATAGCTGAGACGGGTAGAAGAACAGGATTTCTCTACTATTGGGCTGAGATACGAACATCCACCATACAACGTGGGGGAGCACAAACATCAACGGCAGGGGAAGAGACTTAATTTAATACCTGGCAGGCACTGATCTGGATATTCTCAATCAGGATTGAGATTCTCTATTTGTCTCTATGCTCGAAAGAACTGAGAAGCAAGATAGAGGGCTGGAGAGTCTCCGATAATGAGTCACTCTTGGACCAAAAATATATCTTGTTCCGGTTAGCCTTAGGAAATCGTTGGCTACAAATATCAGGAACCGCAGGAATACACTTTGGGACTCATATAAAGATGATTTTAAAGGCAGGGTTCTGGAATTCCCCACAAGCTACGGTACCATAGGTGAGTTAGAGCACGCCGCGGATTGGTAGAAGACCCACCTGAAAAATTTCCGTGTAAAGATTATTAGAATATTGTGCTTTAGTGTAAACAAAACTAAGTTGCCATCAGACTGGGACATCTATGAGGCGGCTCATCATGAATACTATAAAAATATAAGAATGTATAAACAGGAAGATTGGAGGGATTTCTGCAAGGAATATTCTCCACAAGATCCTGACAAAAAATCCCGGGTTTTCAGCAAACTCAAACTTAACTAAGAAAGGTAAATTTTCTACTAAAACAAAACGAATTTTTAACAAAATTGTTAAGTTTTCAACTAAAAAAATAAATTTTCAACCAAGAATGGAATAGTTAAATTTTCAGTTAAAAAAATTAATTCTCAATTAAAAAAAAATCAAATTTTTCAATGGAATATTTGCCTTTTCAGCCATAGAAATGAATTTTCAACTGAAGTAATGAATCTTTAACCAAAAAAATTACACAGTGACACACAAAAAAATCGTTTTTCGGGTCTGCAGGTCAGACTATGTTGACTATATGGTTTTTGAGTCGCTGAATCCGAATCCGAGGTCCAAAAAACTCCAGCACGTCATGGTTCTGACATAACCTCATAAAACCTCATAAATTTTTTGTTTAAGTCCGGGGGTCAGACCATGTTTATTATATGTTTTTGGGGTCGCTGAATCCAAATCCGTGGTCTAAAAAACTCCAGCACATCCGGGTTTTTATTTTTAAAGAAACTCGTGAAATTTATCCATTAAATTTCCTTTTAAATTTAAGGTTGAGAGGATTTTCATTTGTCTCAACAGGAATCCTTTTGCAGCAAAAAATTTCTTTATGCGACTAACTTCACCTAATCTTGCAGCCAAATAATTCGGTTTGTATAAAACATAAATTCACGTCGTTCAAAACAAAACAGGCAAGAGGATGATGATTTTGTTTCAAAACAACTTTTTCTATAAGTGACATCCAGGGCACCTCTACGCAAGCGTTTTACGATGCAGAGAGTCGGATCCTCAGTATCGGCGGCTGGTCAGGGTGAGAAAGCGGGCCCGCAGGCGTCGTCATCAAGAGACCGCAGGTTCACATTAGTTGGTGACTTGGCTAATGTGGAATTTAATGCTACAAGAAAGCGACCCGAGGTCTCGCAATCACATGATTGTCATGCGAATCATGACAATGTTTGTTAGGTTTGTTCCAAATATAAAGCAAAATCTTTGCAAAAAACGATTGACGATAATATCTGCAACTTTTACGAAGAAATTTTCAATTCAAAGATTGATCGACATAATATCTGGGTTCCGCGTGTCATTTGTAACTCGTGCAAAAAGATGTGGAATCGATGGAAGGCGGAAAAAAGTAAAGAGAACATGAAATTCATCACTCCAGCAATTTGGAGAAAACCCAGTAGCGCAGAGGACTGTTACTTTTGCTTAAATGATATCAAAGGCATCAACATAAAAAACAGAAAAAATTGTATATAAAAATGCTTCATCAATGACGGCTTCCGTTATAGTTGATCCAGTTAAATGCCAACTCAATATTGATCGTGGTACTGAAGGTATCGAATCTGGAGAACTAGATAAAGAAAGTGATTTTTCGAGCGACGACAACGATAGTTGTGGCTCAAAGTACACGTCAAATGAAAAAGTTCCTTCAGTTCCTTCATTGGTACCCCAGTTTGAGTTGAATGATCTCGTTAGCGATTTGGGTTTACCAAAAGATGGTTCTGAGCCTTTTGGCTTCATTTCTGAGAAACAAAAATCTTCTAGAACCTAAAACAAAAGTTTCTATTTATGGAAACCGAGACTTCGAATTGGCTTCTGATTGGAGACTCTTTATACGCTTTTCGAAACGAAGTATAAAGGCGGTCTTACTTCACAACACGAAAGTTTATGCTCCTGTACCGATTGCTCGTTCAACTGTCATGGAAGAGAAATATATTTATGGCTAATATGCGGAGATTTGAAAATAATAACCATGCTGCTTGGACAACAGTCAGGATTTACCAAATATCCTTGTTATTTGTGTTTGTGGTACAGTAGGCATAGAGAAAATCACTACAGCAAGAGGAAACAATGGCCAGTAAGATCATCGCTAACTCCAGGTTCTGATAACATCATCAATAAGTCTCTTGTGGATCCATCAGAAATTCTCATTCCTCCGTTGCATATAATAATAATAATGTTATAAATTATTATATTATTAATATATATATTAATTATTAATATATATTATTATAAATAATAATAAAAATTCCCGGCCGATGCACCAAGGCGTAGGGATGTGGCGACCCCATCGCCCGAGAGCTCCGGCTC
>CAKNYM010033972.1:0-11479 GCA_932195095.1 Andricus curvator
TTCTCAGAAATTTTACCATCGAAATTTCTAATGTTATCGTTGTTCTCGAAGCCTAAGCGTTTTTGTCATTTTAGAAAATTTTTTCTCAGAAAATTTGTCCTTAGAAAATTCACTATCGAAATTTGTATCGTTATTGTATTGAAGCCTATAGCGTTTTTGTCATTTTTGAAAAATTTGTATTCTTAGAAAATTTACCATTGACATTTTTAATGTTATTGTTGTTATAGAAGCCTATAACTATCGAAATTTCTAATCATATCATTGTTCTCGAAGCCTAAGTGTTTTTGTCATTTTGGAAGATTTTTTCTCTCAAAAAATTTTTCCTTAGAAAATTCACTATCGAAATTTGTAATGTTATTGTTGTTATTGAAGCCTATAGCTTCTTTGTGATTTTTGTAAAATAATGTTTTCAGAAAATTATCCCTCAGGAAATTTACTATCGAAATTTTTAAGGTTATTGTTGTTATCGAAGCCTATAGCGTTTTTGTCATTTTCGAAGATTCTTTTTCTCAGAAAATTTTTCATTAGAAAATTTACTATCGAAATTTTTAATGTTATTGTTGTTATTGAAGCCTATAGCGCTTTTCTGATTTTCGTAACAGAGTTTTCTCGGAAAATTTTTCCTCCGAAAATTTACTATCGCTATTTCTGAAGTTATTGTTGTTAGCGAAGCCTATAGCGTTTTTGTTATTTTTGAAAAATTTTTCTTCTCATAAATTTTACCATCGAAATTTTTAATTTTATTGTTGTTATCCAAGCCTATAAAGTTTTTGTCATTTTTGAAAAAAAAAAAAAATTTCTCAGAAAATTTACTATCGAAATTTCTAATGTTATTGTTGTTCTCGAAGCCTAAGCGTTTTTGTGATTTTTGAAGATTCTTTTTCTCAGAAAATTTTTCCTTAGAAAATTCACTATCGAAATTTTTAATGTTATTGTTGTTATTGAAGCCTATAGATTTTTTGTGGTTTTTGTAAAATAATGTTTACAGAAAATTTTTCCTCAGGAAATTTACTATCGAAATTTTTAAGGTTATTGTTGTTATTGAAGCCTATAGCGTTCATGTCATTTATGAAAAATTGTTATGCTCAGAAAATTTTTCGTCCGAAAATTTACTATCGAAAATTTTAATGTTATTGTTGTTATCGAAGCTTATAGCGTTTACGTCATTTTTGAAAACAAAATTTTCTCAGAAAAATTTTACCTCAAAAATTTTACTATCGAAATTTTGAATGTTCCTGTTGTTATCGGAGTCTATAGCGTTTTTTCTGATTTTTTAAAAACTTTTCTCGGAAAATTTTTCATCAGGAAATTTACTACCGAATTTTTTAGGTTATTGTGGTTATCGAAGACTATAGCGTTTTTGTCATTTTCGAATAATTTTTTGTTCTCAGAAAGTATTTCTTCAAAAAACTTACTATCGAAATTTCTAATGTTTGTGTTGTTAGCGAAGCCTATAGCGTTTTTGCCATTTTTGAAAAATTCTTTTCTCAGAAAATTTTTCCTCAGAAAATTTACTATCGAAGTTTCTAATGTTATTGTGGTTATCGAAGCCTCTAGCATTTTTGTAATTTTTGAAAGAAAAAATTACTTAGAAAATTTACTATCGAAATTTGAATCGTTATTGTTGTTATTAAAGCGTTTTTGTCATTTTTGAAAGAATTTATTGGCAGTAAATTTTTTCTCGGAAAATTTACGATTGAAATTTTAATGTTCTTGTTGTTAGCGAAGCCTATAGCGTTTCGGTCATTTTTGAATAATTTTTTTTCTCAGAAAATATTTCGTCAGAAAATTTTCTATCGAAATTTCTAATGTTTTTGTTGTTAGCGAAGCCTATCGCGTTTTCATCATTTTTGGAAAATTCATTACTCAGAACATTTTTCCTCAGAAAATTTGCTATTGAAATTTCTAATGTTATTGTGGTTATCGGAGCCTATAGCATTTTTTTCATTTTTGAAAAAAAAATTTACTTAGAAAATTTACTATCGAAATTTGTATCGTTATTGTTGTTATTGAAGCGTTTTTGTCATCTTTGAAAAAATTTTCTTCTTAGAAATTTTACCATCGAAATTTCTAATGTTATTGTTGTTAGCGAAGCCTATAGCATTTTTGTCATTTTTGACAAATTTCTTTTCACCAAAAATTTTACCTCAAAAATTTTACTATCGAAATTTTTAATGTTCTTGTTGTTATCGGAGTGTATAGCGTTTTTCTGATTTTGAGGTTATTGTGGTTATCGAAGCCTATAGCGTTTTTGTCATTTACGAATAATTTTTTTTCTCAGAAAATTTTTCCTCAGGAAATTTACTATCGAAATTTCTAATGTTATTGTGGTTATCGAAGCCTATAGCATTTTTATCATTTTTGAAAAAAAAAATTTACTATCGAAATTTGTATCGTTTTGCTGTTATTGCAGCCTATAGCGTTTTTGTCACTTTTGAAAGAATTTTGTTGGCAGTAAATTTTTCCTCAGAAAATGTACTATCGAAATTTGTAAAGTTATTGTTGTTATTGAAGCCTATAGCGATTTTGTAATTTTTGAAAAATTTTTCTTCTCATAAATTTTTTTTGTCATTTTTGAAGATTCTTTTTCTCCGAAAATTTTTCCTTAGAAAATTCACTATCGAAATTTGTAATGTTATTGTTGTTATTGAAGCCTATAGCTTTTTTGTGATTTTTCTAAAATAATGTTTTCAGAAAATTTTTCTTCAGGAAATTTAGCATCGAAATTTCTAATGTTATTGTTGTTATCGAAGCCTATAGAATTTTTGTCATTTTTGAAGACTTTTTTTCTCAGAAAATTTTTCCTTAGAAAATTCACTATCGAAATTTGTAATGTTATTGTTGTTATTGGAGCCTATCGCTTTTTTTGATTTTTGTAAAACAATGTTTTCAGAAAATTTTTCCTCAGGAAATTTACTATCGAAATTTTTAAGGTTATTGTTGTTATTGAAGCCTATAGCGTTTTTCTGATTTTCGTAACAGAATTTTCTCGGAAAATTTTTCCTCCGAAAATTTACTATCGATATTTCTGAAGTTATTGTTGTTAGCGAAGCCTATAGCGTTTTTGTTATTTTTGGTAAATTTTTCTTATCGGAAAACTTTCTTTCGAAATTTCTAATGTTATTGTGGTTATCAAGCCGATAGCGCTACTGTCATTTCTGAAAAATTTTCTTTATCAGAAAATTTTTCCTGAATAAATGTACTATCGAAATTGTTAATCTTATTGTCGTTATTGAAGCCTTAGCGTTTTAGTCATTTTTGAAACACAAATTTTCTCAGAAAATTCACTATCGAAATTTGTAATGTTATTGTTGTTATCGAAGCTTATAGCGGTTTCGTCATTTTTGAAAAACTTTTTTTCTCAGAAAATTTTTTCTCCGAAAATTTACTATCGAAATTTCTAATGTTTTTGTTGTTAGCGGAGCCTATAGAGTTTTTGTAATTTTTGAAAAATTCTTTTCTCAGAAAATTTTTCTTCAGAAAATTTAAGATCGAAATTTCTAATGTTATTGTGGTTATTGGAGCATATAGGGCTTTTGTCATTTGTGAAAAATTTTTCTTCTCAGAAAATTTACTATCGAAATTTCTAATGTTATTGTTGTATTGAAGCCTATAGCGTTTTTGTCATTTTTGAAAGATGTTTTTCTCAGAAAATTTCCTATCGAAATTCCTAATGTTATCGTTTTTATCGAAGCCTATAGCATTTTCGTCACGTTTATAGATTTTTTTCTCAGAAAATTTGTCCTTCGAAAATTTACTATCGATATTTGTAATATTATTGTTGTCATCTTAGCCTATAGCGTTTTTGTCATTTTTGAAAATTTTTTTTCTCATAAAATCTTTCCTCAGGAAGTTTACTATCGAAATTTTGAATGTTATTGTTGTTATCGAAGCCTATAGCGTTTTTGCCATTTATGAAAGAATTTTTTTCTCAGAAGGCTGGCCTTAAAAAATTGAGTTGCTCGCAGTTCCATTTTTTACAGAATTTTCAGGAAACTAACCCTTAAAAACTAACATCCATCCACACCTCATCTCTAAGATCGCTCTTATCGCCCTGACTTCCTCGGTTCGCACGCATATCCCTAATTTCTCGTTTCCCCTCGCATTGCATAACTTACCTTTCTACCTTGTGCATTATGTTAATAGATTATTATACTGCCAAAAGTATCGGCCAATATTTGTGTACATTATACATACAATGTAATATACGGTGATATTAAAATATTTAATAATGTACAACAAAAAAACGCTTCGCAGTAAATCCCCGAAATATAATTGATCTAAAGTTGGATAAAAACGTTGCAAACAATTGAAAACTACAATTATCTGACGGCAGGTAACTTTTATCACGAAGCGGATAAAAATTATCCGTCGTCAGATAATTGTAGTTGTAAATTGTTTGCATCGTTTTTATCCAACTTCAGATAAATAATATCTCGACGATTTGCTGTGCTTGTGAACTTCTCTTTTCAATTACATCCTTTGAAAATAAATGTAATCATACTGAAATAAAATAATTAAAACTCTAGTTACTATTACAATTTTATATTTGAAAGTTAGTCGCCGCTAATCACCCCGACAAGTATTTCTTATCTACGGTGCAACAATGTGTCATAGAGGACAGATTCTCGCACGCCTCTACCACCACTCCCACTCTCTGGAAGGCATAGTGGTGGACGCGGAACATGTTTTCCGGGGGAAATTTTCCCTAGCTGGGCATGTGTCTGTTCTAGGTCAAAGTCAGTTACTTTAGGATACTTGACGACTTCGGCGGCAGTAACTAGTTAAAGCTTCTATAATAAATTCTTACAGTTCTAAGATTGATCGAAAATTTCAGAAACATTTCGAATATTTTATCTGAGTTATTTAACTTAAGCTTTAAATTTGTTGTTCTGTAAAATTCAGGAAAAATGAACATTATGCAAAAAATTTTGCTAGTATTAGTACTTTTACGATACTTTGTAACAACGGGCGACTGTCAGGAATCGGTAGAGAAGATTGAAGACATCTTTGGGCGGCTGGGACCAAGTTCTATGTTGACAACATTTATAAAGACTGAAAAATTGTATAAGTATACCAAAGAAAGTTGTGAGGGACAATTTCTGACGTATATGGATAGCATTAAAAAAGAACAAACATGGGCTCGTAAAAGTAAGTTTAAATTTGTGCACCCTCGATTGAACTTCAAATTATATCAGATTTTTTATCATTGTTTTTTTGTTGTGTATTATTACAACTTTTAAATGTGTGGAAATAAAAACACGATACGGCAGCGCACCTGAAGCATTGCATCAGAGAATAATTGACCCATTATATTGGGTGCGATAACAGCTATTTGCATTTCGAACAGTCACATGTTTCCAATATGTTCTCTCTGAAAATATGTGCAAAAAAAAAAAATAAAAAAAGCTACTACTAAAAATGCAAGTCAGCCGTTATTGCATCTAACCACCCAATGAATATTAAAATGAAACAAATAAAAAAATTTTAAGCGTAGATGGAATTGAGTTTGAAATGTTCATTTATAAAATTTGAAATGAACTTTAAATTTAGAATTAATTATAAGTATGCCATTAAGCCAGGGTCGTTTTTTTTTAGATGTGTATAAAATATATTTTTTTGATTGAGTGAAGTGCACACTTTTTGGAAAAAGTTGAATATGTCAAACCTTTCTCTGAGATCAATGTTTCATGAAAAAATTTCATATATACATTTTTATTTTAAGAACAGTTCATTTGCTTACAACAAATATTTCAGGATTTAATTTTTTATTCAGGTAATTCTTTTCTTCATTTACCTTTATTACGACACGACTTATTTATTTAAATTTTCTGCTTTGAATAATTTTCTTCATTCACCTCTGGCCAAAAAGGAGTTTTTTACATTTGACCTTAATTTCCACAAAATCCTGATGCGATAGGTAATTTCTGAGACCAGATTCTAGTTTTGCGCTAAAAAATTCTCTTCTTGATGAATAATTTTAATTACTTTAATATTAATACTATTAATATTATTATGAATATTATACCACTAAGCCTTTACCCCTTTCGAGGTAGGCGTGACTCGCTCGGTGAGGAAAGGAGTGATGTGAGGAAGAAGGTGTAGATTTTCTAGATTGAGCTAGAATTCTCATGTTATTTGTTCAAATAACACGTTCGTTCTGCAACACTGCTCCGACCCAGGCTGCTGATCAATCTCTCTAGCGATCACCCCAAGTGAGGAGCCTCAGAAGGTCGCCACGTAAGGTTCCCCACTCGGGCCCATTAGTATCCAAGGTCTTTTGCTGCAGGCGTCATTCACTCTACTGACACTCTTTTTGTAAACTATTTGTCGCCACACTTTTCCGTCCTGGCATACCTCTCTAGCTTCCTTCACGTCCATGCATTTTTTCATGCAATCTCTTGTGTTTCTATGGCTTATGTCTCTTCGAATTAAGGTCTCATTCACACATTTTAACCATTCTTTCCACGGTCTGCCTCTGGGCACCCTGTCATTTACTTTACCGTTATACACTTGTTTCGTGAGTTTGGATCGAGCGCCCGTACTGAGAGGTCGTGTTTGTTGTCGCCCTTGCTTGTGCCTTATTTTTAACCAATTTAATGTGCAATACATCTCCGTGTTCCGTTCTTTTGTGCTTGCACGTCATTGGATGACATAACTTCTCCACGCTCGTAGTCTGTTATGGAAAACTGCGAATAGATGCAGAGCTTGATGACAAGCCTGGAAGACAGGCTCAAGGACAAAGTACATGGTGTGGAGAAGAATATCCTAGAGAATACCAGCGTAAGCGTACAGAGATGTGAAGCTAGAATAGATGCTGTAGAGAAAGAGAACGCTAAACTCAGATTGGAGATCGCTAAACAGGCACAAAGGTTGGACAGGCTTACCAGAAGGAACAATTTAATGCTTTTTGGCATGTATGATAGCTCAGCCAAAGCATCATTTATGCTGGAGGAAGAAGTTTGTAATCTACTTGGATCCAAAATAGACATAGTGTTCAGTCGGGAGTCTCTTAATGGAGTTCGGCGCCTCGGACAATTCAACTCTAGCAAATCGAGGCCTGTCTTACTTTCACTTACTTCCGGATCGGTAAAGCATTTTATTTTTCAAAATCGATCAAAACTCAGAGGCACCACGTATAAGTGGCATTTGCCTCAAAATTAACAACAATATCTACAGTATGGAAGATTGAGCCAAAATGAGCCTGCAGAAAATAGTGGGTAATAATTATACAAACCACGAAATTCCTAGTATTGAGAGCTCTGGCAATTCTGTAATCAGAAACATGGCAATTGTATTTCACACTCGGAACCAATATTCTACGACGTCACAAGGGATTGTAAACAACGAAGCTGGCCCATCTGTTTATGTAATCACAGCTGGACGGTACAATTTCGGACAGGTTACGTGCTAGTACCTTCAAACCTGGACAACCTGTATCTACAAGGAAAAGAAGTGGAGATTCACAGGACGCGGGCTCCCTCAACAAATATGTTAATAGAGGAACTTTTGCAAGACCAGGACAGCAATCAGACTGACTCGAGGGACCTTCTGCGGGAATAGTAGGAGCTTCAAGCTCTGTTTTTAGGGGTGACTCATCAATGCAGGGGACCTACAATCGCACGCAAAGTTTTAGTGTTTGTTATTGGAATATCAGTGGTTATAATAACTTGTGCAACCTAGATGAAAAGCAGAAGGCCTACTTAACAAGTCATTATGTCATTTGTTTAGGTGAGTCATGGCTTACAAATAAATCTGTAAAGTTGCGAAAATTTTTAGACAGTTACAACCCTTACTATGCTGTAGCTGCTAAAGAAAAAAGTAAAGGAGGACGCAGTGGTGGTTTAATTATTTCAGTTAAGAATTGTGCAGATTATTCAAATTGTAAAGTAGAGGCCAGTAATCTATGGTTATTTATAAAACTAATTTTCAAAAACTCCTTCATTCTGTTTATCGGCAATATATATTTTCCTCCATCACCTGAGTCTGAATTTTGTATAGAGGCACTTCAAAATGTTTTATTTTCTTTAGACAATACAAACACGCATTCTTTACTAGTCGGTGATTTTTATGCTCGAGTAGGTACCCCAAATAGCTTGTCTGATGAAATTTTCAACAATTCTAATTCATTCCCAACTAGATCGGCTTTGGATGTTAAAACTAATAAAAGAGGCAAAAAACTGGTAGAGTCGCTTGAATCTTGTAATTTAACTCTCTGTAATGGTCGCACTTTTTCCGACAATCTTGGTCAATACACTTAAATAACGAAAAGAGGCTGTAGGACTATCGATTTGTGTTGGCTTAGTATTGATTGCATTAACTTCGTCAATGATTCCTCTGTCTACAATATTTCGGATTAATCCAATCATTTACTTATTGCTATAGATTTTAATGTATTGCTTAAGGACACTGGGCTTGGTGAGTCTTCCATTTTTAGAGGTATGTCAACACTTACAAAATGGAAAGACGAGGGAGCAGACACTTTTTATAATGCTCTATCTCAATCGCCGCTTATCTATAATAACAATGTAAATACTGATATTCTATATGGTAATTTCATTACCGCAATGAAGTGTGTCGCTAACGATTCAAATATGGTAGTAAAAAAGAGGGGTGCCTTCACTGCAAAATTGTTTGATATTAAACCTGAATATACTAATTTACTAAACGCAAGGGATTGGTTTGAATTTGACAGGGGTGTTTACCCACCCAGATTACTATCTGATGGTTACTTCATGTCAGTATTGGACCCTGTTCTTGATGTTAACTTCACTTTAATCAAACTAGAGAAAGTTATCTTGGGCACTAAAAAGAACAAAGCTGCAGGGCCGGATGGTATAAGCAACGTCATCTTTAAATGTCTAACTCCAGAGTGGGAGCATTATTTGCTTAACCTCTTCAATTCTGTTCTAAACTCGGAAAAAGTTCCTACTCAGTAGTCCGAGGTTAAGATGTTCATGTTACATAAGTCGGGCGACAAACTTGACCCTTTAAATTATCGTGGTATAGGTCTTATGAACTCAATTACTAAAATCTTCACGATGCTGCTCACTGCTAGATTGTCAGCATGGGCAGATGCATGTGTGTTGTTGCCGGAAAAGCAGGCGGGTTTTATAGCTGGGAGGGGCTGTAGAGATCATATGTCATATTTGTCCATTTCGAAAGGGCATTTGACTCAGTCAACCATGCTAAGCTCTGGTCCAAACTGCACGACCTTGGTGTAAGTGGAAAAATCATTAGGATTTTGATTTCGTTGTACGACAACGCAAGTCTAAGAGTCAAATGTGCTGAGTCTCTCTCGAAGAAAGTCGAAGTAACGCAGGGAATCTTACAGGGCGCCAGCCTCAGTCCACTCCTCTTTATCCTGTTCGTAGCTGATATTGTGAATTATTTTATAAAGAAAAGAATGAAGGGTGTGAAGCTGAGTGAGGTCCCTGATTATGCTTCTTTTCGCGGACGATATAATTATTTTTGCTACATCTTGGCATGACGCTAGGGACAAATTGAAAGTCTTGGAGGATTATTGTGATCTAAATGGCCATAAGCTAAACCCAAAAAAAAAATCTGCCCGCTTCGCGGGCACATTCTCATCGCGCGCTTCGCGCGCGGCTCGCTTCGCTCGCAAGTTTGAGCGCGCCTAGGGCGCGCAACTGTTGGATCTCGCGCTTCGCGCTCGATTATGTATTCACCTCGCGCTACGCGCTCGGGCGTATCTACATCGCGCTTTACGCTCGGTTGCTCTAGATTTTTCAACTTCGTGTTCGACTTCGATGAAAAGAAAAAGTTTGTTTGCAAATATTATAAAATTATCAAAACCTCTACATATTAAGTGATTGTTAAATTTGTTTTTATTTTAGACTGAAAAGGAACTTCATTTACTCAAGGTTCTATCGACCTTAAGGAACACATTCTCATCCAGACACTCGCGCTTCGCGCTCGATATTTGATTTGAAAATCATTTGAACCTTGCGTTCCACGCTCGGTTCTGTGCATTTGATTTTTCTATTTTCAATGCTGTTTTTTACGAATAAAACAAAAACTACGCGTCATATCAAAAAGTGAATGATAAGAAATTTGTAGATCTTTTTTGGGTGCACAATTTTGGTGGAATGATCTTTTCTCGTATCTTGCATAGTTTCACAGCAAAATGGAATTTTTGATTATTGTTGTTATTTTTGTTATGAAAATATTATAGGGCGTTCAAAAAGCAACGTTTTTCTCCTCTTGACTTTTTTTCATATCGTGCGTTTTTCGGCTTAAAATGTACATTTTCGTTTGTTTTTTGGAATTTTGAAAATGCTATAACTCCAGTAATTTTTGTTTTATCACGAAAAGTCATTAGAATATTTTGTTCGTCATTTTGAGTACTACTAATGACCATACATAGAATTTTTAAATCTTCAAAAAAAGTGGTCTCAAAAGTTTTCAAAATGTGCTCACTTTTTGAATTTTCATCCAAAATAGCTGGTTAACGAACTCGTTCTCTATTTTTCGGCCATAAAAAAGTGTGCCAAAGCTCAATCAAATCTGATCATTTTTTCGAAAGTTATCGTGGCTACAGACAGACAGACAGACAGACAGACAGACAGACTGACAGACAGACTACAGACAGACAGACACCTTGGTAAAAACCGTTTTTTCTGGCTCAGGGGGTCTCAAAACGTGGAGATTTGATGAAAACCGACTATGTCAAATTTTACATAAAACCAATACCTTCTCATTAGAATGAGAATGTAACAAAGATCATTCCGTTTCGTAAAACCAGTAAATTGAAAATACTACGCCGACTTATGTGGAAGAATTTATATGTACTTAATTTTGTTAACATCTACACGTACCTCGGAACCCTGTTCTCTTCAACAGGAAAATTTAGGGTTGCTAAGAACCATGTTTTGTCAAGAAAGGGTTAGCAGTAATTCATAGAGTGTCAAGTATTTTGAACAAATCAAAGAATAATTGATGGGAAACCATCATCGTGCTTTTAAGGTCAATTATCGAGGCCACTCTATTATACGGTGCTGAGGTATGGGCCCTGCGATATCTTGACGACCTTAATGTAGTCCAGGATAAATTTTTTAAACAATTATTCTATTGGCCCAGAAACACTCCTGCACATTTTATCCGGATTGAGACAGGCATAGATCAAACATGCGTCCAAGCATTCGAGCGCACCTATAACTGGTGGATTTCTTTGATTAACATGAGCAACGATAGGTTGCCTAAATTATGTCTGATGAGGCTCTGCGAACTGGACCAGGCAGTTGTCGCACATATAGAATTTAATTGAGCGTCACAACCTAAGTCTCAACTTGGTTCTATAGGGGAGCTTGATACAGGGAATCGACAATGGAGTCACCCTCATGTAGTCCCTGCAGAAAAGTTAAATATATTTGAAAAATGGTCAAATGATAAGTATAGTATTGCTATTGATCGTGTTATTATTATTATTATAGATTAGCAGTTCGAACTCGAAAGTTCA